>JAWNPS010000075.1:0-22694 GCA_035047385.1 Drosophila tripunctata | reverse complement strand
CTGCTGCTGCTGCTGCGACTGCTCTTGTGTTGTTGTTGTTGTAGTAGCATCTTCATTTTCATTTTTGCCCTCTGCCCACAGCAGCTTTTGTATACTTGAAATACCGCTTCAGTACAACTTTAGTCGCCGTCGCGTTAGCTTCTTTCGCATTTCGTTGTGCGTGCAATTTACACCCAGTGTGCACAGTGCAACCGACTTTTGTTTACCACAGCGCGCAACTGTTTCGCTGTATGTATGTATGTGTTTGTTTGTATGTTTGCCGGTGTGTTTACGGCTTAATGATAATTTGCATGCAACTGTTTAATGTGTGTGTGTGTGTGTGTGCGTTTATCTAAATCGCAGCTGTCCCCTTGTGTATCTGTGTGTGTGTGTGTGTGTTTGTTTTTGGTTTGCGCGGCAGAAATACATACATCAAACATACGTTTTTAGATAATTAAAGTTCATAATAAAATTACATTATTAATCAAACAGGTGTTGTTGCTTGTTGTTGTAATTCCCTTTAATTGGCTTTTATCGATTACATTGGTTTTTATTTACTATACAAATTTGTTGGCCGTGTTTTTTTTCACAATGTAAACATATGTTGAGCTCAATAAAAAGTGTGCTAGGCTACCACATACCCTTTAACAAAATTAGTAACTTAATTAAAAATATATTTTATATAGTGTTCAATTGTATTATTTTATATATTAATTATATTATTATGTCGTAATTTAATAGCGCAATATGCTTACAAGATAAATTAGTAAATTTAATGTAAAATCAGTGTTGCCATTTTAGCTTTAATTGGCTATTAAATATCTGCAAAGGCTAGAATATTAAATAAATTATGGAAAAAATATTATAAACTACAAATTAAGCTGTTTTCAATATTAAATGTATTAAAATAAGTTATAAATCACCATATTTATAAATCTATTCTAAACAAATTATTCGTATTTTGATAAAATGCTAATAGAAGAAAGGTTTTAAAACCTTTTATCTATTTAGAAATCTCTAGTTTAAAAGTGTTTTAAAGTTTCCAATGTTTTTAAACCATATTCATTTGTGGCTTAGCGTTTTCCAGCTATTTTTGTGTTAACAAAACATATCCCTTTGCAGCACTGCTTTTGTTTATTGCTATTTAATGTTGTAAAATTCTAAAACTTTTGCAGGTTGTTTGCGGAGTTGCCAGATACAATTATGTTTTCAATCTGATTAGCTTGCTCCATGTCCAACTCCAATTGGGCAACCGTTCGTGGCGAGTGAGACCCATGTGAAATGCCTGTAAGTACATAATACAAGTAGTCTAATCTAATTTGATACTAATGCTATAATACTGCTCCTCTGTATAGTATGAAAAATTCAATAAAAAGCGCCGACAATGGGAGGATAGTGGAGTATTAGAGTTAATTAAACTATGGAAAGTCTGCGCCTATGAATTGCGCACAATTAAACGAAATGGACACCTTTATGTGGCTATGGCAAAGCAAGTGAGTAACTTTAAGTATTCCAAAAAAAGCTTAAATATAAACTGCAATTAAAACATTTTTTGAAAACTAGGACTATCTTACAATTTATTTACGAGAGTTAAACCGAATCAATAACTTAAATAAGTCAAATTATAATTGAATTTGAAATATTCATCACTTCTCCTAGCTATCTGTATTGTAATTTTGTAATACAGAACAACCCAGTAGAAATTGAGTTCAGTAGACGACAAAGCTAGTACAGTCTGCAGTAGAGAAAATTTCAGTATTTTGGACCCGCTGTAACGTCAGCTTCAACAGTATTTTTCTTCAATTGTTGCCAGACTCCTTTGATATTTTGATTCGTTAACAGAACCCTGAATTGTCCACTCGAAGTTTCAGGGAAAACATTTGAGTTTAAGCCTGCCGTTTCGGCATGGATTTCGAAAATTTCTAACTAAATTTCGAGCTGAATTTCGCGGAGATTTATTGTGAAAATTTAAATTTAAAATATAATTTTAAACTTTTAAATTATTTTTATATTGTAACTTTAATCAATTAAATATGTCGACTGATCATAGTCTGACATTAAATAAATAAATAAAATAAAATAAAACCAAAAGTGGCTAAAATTAAAAAAAAAATGCCAATTCTGCAAAACGGTTTTCTATAGACGTTGTTTTCTATATACTATATCAATTAGATTATGAATCTACTTACTATCTTTACTAAACTCGCAAATGCCATTTCTATTATTTGAATTTAGATAAATCTAATTGAAGAAAATATGTTTTTAGAAATGGTTTTCCATTTAATAAGATTTCTTAAATCTATTTAAGTTAAGCGCCCTTTGTGCTGAGATATACAATTATTAATTGCTTAATGTCCAAGAATCATGATTAATATTGATAGTTTGTTAATTGTATTGTAATTATTGTGATTGATTAAAAATTGGTATTCAATTTGTTTGTTTTGCTTTTGCAGCTGACGGGTCTTGGCGTACCCGTTACCGCGCTGGAAGTACACTTTAAGGTGAATAATCTAACACAGCGTTATAGACAGGAGCAAAAGACATTTGAGACAACGGGCATAATAAGCACGTGGAAATTCTACAGTCAAGTGGATGATGTGTTTAAAAGTTTGGCTGCACACACGGGTTACAAGTAAGTTGGCAAACAAAACCAAAAAGTGATTTCTAATAACTAAACAAACCTTCTAATTCCACACAGAGATAAACGCATGACGAGCTCCTCGAATGCCAGCAATTTACCTTCCACATCCGAGTCACCAGTTTGGAAAAATCCAATGTCTCAGCAAGAGTTCAACAGCAACAACGCGGAGGGGTTCTACAAGTAAGTGGCAGAAACAGGGGGAGTGTTATATACTCTAAAACTATATTTATCTTACACATTTATAGAACGGAGTATGGCATGCATCGCCACTTTATGGACCACTCCCAGCCGCCGCCCAATGCGGGTAATGTGGACAATTTTATGGCCTCCTCGGCGGCGGTAGCAGCTGTGGCAGCTGCTGCATCCGCCCGGCTGGCCGACAGCAATATGGAGCAACAGATGCAGAATTCGGCTGGCGCCAGTGGAGCCGGTCCTGGCAACAATACCAATGGCGGTGTGCCCAATTACAATAAGATCATTAAGAAATCCCACGAAGATTATGATAAATTTGTGGATATTGTGAAAAACATTGTCGACACACACAAGAGCACGCCGGACAAGGTGGATACGTTTAGTGACTTTATTAAATCCTATATGAAACGTTGGCCCGAACGGCTGCAGGACGAGGCAATCAATCATATGACAAACTATGTGATTGTCAAGAACATGGAGCACAGCATGGGCGGTGGCGGTGGCGGCGGTCCAGGCGGTGGTCTACACAATCCCGAGAACGTCAACAATCGGCAATAACAATACAAGCAGGAGCCCAACAATTGAACATTGAAAACATTGTTGGACGGCCGTATGGAAGCGGTCGTAGTTAGCAGCTCCACGATAACTAAGAACTGGGGCGGGGGAGCGGAACTAACTAACTTAAATGTGGCGCGCAGATACTTAAAAAAATGGAGGAAAAGTTAATGATGAATAACAGGAATTATATATCTGCAAACGATCGAGGTTTGCTTAGGAATTATATATATATGTATTTATATATATATATAAATATAAATTGTAAACGAACGTTTCATGCAGTATTTTTTGTATAGTTAAAATATATATAAAATAAAGTTTTTAGTTTTATGATCACATTATTTCACTCGTAATTCGAATTGAGTTCGACATAGTGGAATATAGTACACCTACACACCCATACAGACACACACACACAGCCACATACATATATACACATTTTAGATTATAAATAATTAATATAATACATTTAGAAATCATTTCCTACTGTTAGCTGTAAACTACAAAAACATAAAAACAAAACAAAACAAACACAACCTAAATGAATAAACGCTTTAAAAATAACTTACTTTTGATTTTGGTTATTTGCTAGTTTATGGTAACGTTATATAAAATTAAATAATATATAAGTCAGATTTATATAATATTTAATTTCAAGCTATGCAAACTATTTCTGTTTGAATTTTGGGAAATTTCCATTGGCAGCTGTATAGTAATTTAATTTGAATGAAATGAAGTCGGATTATCTTAAATTTTAAACAACATATGTTTTGTAAATTTAGCGGAGTTGTTTAAATAACCAGAACTGGTTATAATACTACTCATTTTCGAATTTCCAAATGTTCCCATGATAGCTATTTTTGAATGCTATCAACTATCAACTATCTAACTTTTTGCAAGTGTTCAGGAGGTGTATGGTAGAGAGTTCTAGACCGCATAGAATTAAATAGAATTAAGGATCATACTAACTAAAGAGTGCTTTTTTAAGAGCTATATGAAAGTTTTTATAAAAAACACAAGTAAAATTCAGAAATATGCATGAAATCTTTATTTAAATCGATAGTACGGTCCATATAATTTAATGTTTAATTATAATGCTACTCATTTTCAAATTTCCCACTGTTCCCGTAATAGCTATCTTTGAATACTATCTAATTTTTTGCAATTGTTCAGGCGGTGTGTGGTAGAGAGCTCTAAAACACATAGAATTAAATAGAATTAAGGATCATACTATCTAATGGGTGATTTTTTTAAGAGCTATAGAAAAGTTTTTCAAAAAAAACAGAAGTAAAATTTAGAAATATGCATGAAATCTTTATTCAAAATCGATAGTGCGGTCTGAATAATTTTATGTTTGCAGATCATTTCATGCAAATGTTGACTGCGACTGTGCTTTAAATTATGCATCCGCTTAGTCCAATTTTGACATAATTTTACCAACACTTCAGCTGGTATCTCACTACTAAATGCTTCAATGTTGTCTTCCAATGCACCAGTTGAAGCGGGTTTGTCTAAATAGACGTGAGTTTTAATATAACTTCACAAAAAATAGTCTAAAGACGTTATATCGTACGATCTGGGTGACAAATTGACTAGTCCCGAACGTGAAATAAAATGTTCACCGAACTCGCCTCTTAATAAGTACATTGTTACGCGTGCTGTGTGGCGTGTGGCACCGTTTTGTTGAAACGTGTTGTTGGTGCTTTAATGTCCAATAATGTAAGTTTAGTGCGAAATTTAGTCAAAATAACCCGAATAGCCGCTTCAGTTGGTCGATTAAGCTGACCATTAAAATGGAAGAATTTTTTTAACAAAGCACGCATTTTAAATAAAATAATTTAATTTTAATAAAATTTAATGATTTGCAAGCATTGTTTGTTTGTAAGCCGATTCATGGTTAAATTATAGACCAAACTGAAGATATTTAACAGTGAAACAAAACACGAAACGTGCGTCAGATGTTTAAACCACTTTTGCCAATAAGATAATAGCCTAAAAATCAGCCTATATTAAGCAAATCGGTTTACTATTATTAGCTAAAATACTGCTACTACAAATCGGTTTACTATTAGTTAAAATACTACTTGCTACCTTTGTAGTAATTGTAATACTGTAATACTTATCTACAAAAATAACTTTTATTTTGCCAAATTCAACTTAAAAATATTTACATCAAATTTCTATATTAAAAGTCCTTAAAGTCCGCCTTAAATACGCTGAATTTGACAGGCAACGCTATTGAACCAATTGGGCGCCTTGTTGTTAGCCGTGGGAGCAGTTGGCGTGACCAGGAAGCGAGCAAAGGTGCCGCCTTTCTTGTCCGCCAAGCGACCCGGATTAATGACCAGACAATCGTTGACGACGCGTATGAAATGCCGCTGATCGCTAGGTAGGATTAAGACATTTGGCAGCTGCTTGAGCTGGGCATACTTCTGGGCGAGATGGGAATCGTAGGACATGTTCTCATCCGCCGGCGGACACAAGGGATAGAAGGAACCCTGATTGAACAGATGATTGATGGCACGATGCATACGTTCACCCGCATTGGTGGCAAACTCATGGCTCAGCAAATGATCGAGTATATCGGTGGAGCTGACGCCCAGTGTAATGCCATCCAGATCGACCAGTGATGGATCTGCAAGCAACTGCAAATTCGGATACGTTTTGCGCAGTGTATACGCTGGCGTGGGATAAACGGCGGGAGCCATGGCATCCTTCTGACTGCTGACCAGCAGCACTGTGGTATTGCTGCCCACCACATCCATAATGCCGGCTATCATCTTTTCGAAGAAGGAGTCAAAGGTTTCGGCCATATCAGCGACAAGTGGATGCTCTGCATCCACAAATGGACCCGTCAGCAGCAGCACATCGGGTCTGTGGTCCTTGAGGTACTTGCTCAGATCATGGAGTCTGTCGTAGAAGAGATCTGTGCTGTGTGTGTATGGTCCAGCAGCGACTACGAACTGCACTTCGCGATCCACCTTGAGGGGCGGTGGTGGCGTCAGTTTGCGATCCGTGCAGATCTCTTCCACCACAAACGTATCGCCACGGGGAATGAAACCCTTGGCCAACACCACTTGGCCGGGAAAAATGCTAGTAGACTTGATCTGTGAGAAGTTCAAGGCCAGAAACTTTTCATCCGTATCCAGGACGGCGAGCAGAGCGGAATGAGCATCCAGGGGACCATCATCGTCAGAGTGTATCATGCCCACGGCATGTAGAACGTGCAGTGCGTCCAGTGTGTGCCGATCCTGGGGATACCAACTGCACTCGGCGGCACCCTTAGCGCCCAGCTTCTTCTCCACTAGTGCCTGGCCAATGTCTACGAGGCGATCATGCAAATCCTCGCATCTTTCGTACAGCAAATCGTTCATATAACTCAGATTACTCATGGTGAGCGGTGCATCGTTGTGGAGCAGTTTCTGGACAACTGGCAAGGCGTGTTCTACTTGCGATTGCCATGTGGATGCTGCCAGCAGCTTAGGATGTCCAAATGTGTCCACAATATCACCAGGATGACCGCTTACCGCAGTTGTTGCACTGGGCGTGCGTTTGGCCGACTGCGGAGAGAAGCTGGCCGGGCTAAAGAGTGCTCCACTCTTGAGCACAGCTGCTCGGCTGTGACCTTCCCTGCCAGCTTTAGGTGTTTGAGGTAACGTCGTTGAGGATTCGGGCACATAATCATCCATCATGGCATCATCTTCGACCATGCCATATGTGGCCAGTGAACTTGTATCCATGGCTAGAGATTTGGTTGCTTGTGCTGTCTTCTTTGGACCGCCTTTTTCCCGCTTCACTTGCAGCACCTTGCGCTCGAATTCACCCAGATTGTCAGTGGTGGGTTCGTCTCCTTGCAAATGCGACAGACTGAATGCCATCCACTGCTCCACGAATTCGGTGGCGTCGTCAATGTTGTAGGATATCGCCAGTTCCATGCATTTGTCTAAAACGGGCTCACTCGGCTCTACGCCCATTTCGTCAAATTGTTGTTTCAGTTCCGCTTCCATTTCACCAGAGATTAGAAGTGTCGCAGATTATTATTAAAGTTTTGCTTGCAGTTTTTTGGCGGGAGAACGATATGTTTACATGTATCGTGCTTCTTCTTACAGCTGAGAATGGCAAAACATTTTGCTGCAACACAAAACTAGGTGGCAGCCCTGTCCCCGACAGTCTTAAGGTCACTTTTCAACACAGAAGAGTTCGGATTTTCAATTTAATTTAATAAATAAGTTCAGTCGTTTATAAAGATAAATTATATTAAATAAACCGTAATAAAAATTAAATCTATTTAGGACTATAGAAAATCAATAATAAAGAATATTAATCAGCTTGCAGCTGTACGGACGAAGAAAGGGACATCGCCAAGACTCAAAAACACTAGAGCTAAAAATTAAAAAAAACAAAAAAAGATGTATCTACAGGCATTAAAATATATTATTATTTAAACGTTTGATAAATTGCGCCAGTTCGATATATTTCTTAGTATCTTATTCGATAAATCACTTGGTTGCCAGTTTTTACAACAGACTGGGTATGGCAACACTGTCTGCAACAGTCGTGGGGCCACTTTCCAACACTCAGAAAATAGTCAATGCAGCTGAATAGACCTTTCATCGGGCGTAAAACGAAATTATTTATTAAATTTGAAGTAATAATTCACATACAAATGTGTGCAAAATGTTAAATGTGCTGCTTGTTGCGCCCAAGCAGCATCAGAATATGACGAATAACACTAAATTGGACTAGCGAACAATATCAACACCAACAACAACAAGCAGCCCTGCAGCAACAAGACAACAACAACAGCAGCAGCAACAACAACAACAAAGAAGAAACGAAAACAATTTGGTCAATTTGCATATCCATTAAAGAGCCATACAAAAACGTATACACATACACATATATTAGGTAATTCACGCACAATACAAAATGAGTAAACTGGAAACGGATTCGGACAGCTCTGAGGAATTTTTCGATGCCGAAGACACAACACCCAATCGCCATTCAACACTTGGGTAGGTTTTTGTTGTAGCACCCCTCACCCACTTCACCCAACCCCCACCGCTGCTACACACCTTAAAGTTTGTGACTCACCCTATTAACACGCATACTCATACGCATATATATATATATTGTTGTTTATACCACAGCCGTAAATTGGCAACGGAGTGCGCGCAAGAGTTCATCTTTCCGGAGCCAGCGGTACGTGTGAATGCAGCTGCCTCATCCGACAGCGATGCAACTCCCATCGGTGCTGGCACACCCGCCACCCGCAGTCCCACCAATAGTTTAGGCGCTCGCCTCAAGCAACAGGATGCCGCAGTGTTTGTGGAGCCCAAGGCGGTGAAGGGCGTGGTAAGTGCAAAAAGAGAGACGGACATTTGCAATAATTTTTTGGCCGTTTCAGTTGTGTGTTTTGAGTTCAATTTTTAGATTTGATTTGCTTGCATGCATTTTAAAAGATACATAAGTTTGGTAATTTCAGTTTCACTTGTGTTGTGTTCTGTTAGAGTCGTTAGTTCTAATCCCATTCCCATGGTCACATAGCTTTCATAGCTTTCTGCCTCCTCTGCATTCTATGCACGTTTTACGTTTTCCCTTTCTGGTCGAGTGCTTTGAACAAACAACAACAAAAACAAAAATCAATGCAAATTTCTTTTGTGCCGATTTCACTGCGGATCAACTAAAAGCACACACAAAAGCAAATTAATTCCTCCCTTCCTTCCTGCTACTCACTACGCTCACCACGCTCCCAGCACCCACCACCCACCCCTCTTCCCCTTAGCTTCCTGCCTTTGAGCATAGCTGATGATTGGTCATATGGTTATTTTGTTTTCTGTTTTGCTTTATTTGTTTTTATAATTTATGTTTGCTTTTCTCTCTCTGTCTCTCTCTCTCTCTCTCTGTTTTTTGTTGTGAAAGGTTTTGTCATCATATATAAATTTAAGTTAATATATGTGTGCGAGGGTTAATCGTAACATTTGTGAGTCTAGGCTTAGCAAAATCAGTTGCTTTAAGCTTATGGATAGCTAAATTTAACAGTAAATGCTTTTATTGTTAGTTGAAGCAGTCAATTGATTATAAAACAAATTTGTTTATTAGCCAAAATATTTTAATTAAATAAATGTTTGATTGTAAATTATTTTAAGCACTGTTTCCAGCTCAGAACTCAATATACACATGTTTTTCTTTACAAATTTACATATATTAGCGTAATTACAGAAACGAATACAGATTAGTTTTAGATTAGTGATGCAAATCAAATTGCACATTTATTTAGAAATTGGATTTTAAATCGCTGTATCGATAAAATGGAAATATATTTTATAATTTTTTCCTTCCCTGAAAATTTATAAAGAATTAAAATTTGATTTTATTACTAATTTAAATATTTAAAAAAGAACTAATTATTTTTTTTTATTTAAATCGTGTTAAAATCAAAGAAAATATTCACTAAATTAAATTAAATTTTTTTACAACACTTATAGATTATATTTAGACTTCATGCATAACAAGTATGCAGTGTGACCATAACATTCGAACCTATTTAACTCCAATTTAAGAATGACATCTAAAACATATCCAACACTAATTAGAAATCGGGCTTTTATTTGGCTTGTAACAGTTTCAATCCCACAACTGCTTAAGCTAGCCATCTATAGGTTCTTCTGCCTTTTATTGTACCCCCCTCGCACATAAACTGAAATATTTATTAAGGCATTTTGTTTATTTGGCATTCGAATTTCCACTTTTGGTTTTTTTTTGATTCTGTGTTTCTGTCTGTCTGCCTGACAACAAGCAATGCATATGAAATCAATTTAATTAAGATAATTATGATAACAAGTTTTGTTATACAACGAAATTAGCTAACGCTTGAAGTATGCTAAAAAAAGAGCATACTATTGTTTGTTATCTTGCTTCGCTCAAAAAGGTATGCCGTTCGCTTATCTCTCTTATCTACAAATTATAGTCACCGTTAACAACATTTCACTTGCCGCTTTATCAACTCGAGTTCTCTGATAATTGACTGTTGGTCAAGGTCCATCGCTGACCCATAAATAGCTGGAACTGAATACAGTTTTTCATTCATAGGGGAGGAGGTGTATTTAGACTTATCAGTTAGACTGTCTGCTAGGGAATACCTAGCTAGCTAGGGAATGCCTAGATAATTATAGTACACATGTACTTAAGTGCTACTACTATTAACGCTTCCGAGTTACCGCTTTTCCTCTTGATTTTAAGCTTTTAGTTTTATTTCGTTGAACTTATCTTGTTGTGATTGTTTTGATAATTGCTATAAAGTCGCTGTATTTTAATTTTGTGTAAACATGTTTGCTCTTTATTTTCATATTTTGTGCTCTTCTTCTACTCATTTCGTACAAAAAAAAATCAACGAACAAACAAAATAAAATCCAAAATTGTAAAATGGAATATGGTCAAAAACTTCAAACAAAACTCGACAAAAATGTTTGTATCTATATATGTATATATACAAAATAAAAACCATCACATATATATATATCGTATATCGTATATATAGTCTGGTAGACAACGCTTTCAAGAACTACGTCAATGCATGCAAAATGATGAAGATGATAATCCAGGAAATACACTCACACCTGACTCTCAGGTACTAAAACAAAATCTCTATGTAGAATATACAATACTTATATTAGCTAATATATTATTACTACCTTTTATTATAAAAACTTATAAACTGTTTGCTTTAGTTTATTTTGTGTGTGTATTTTTGTAGTCCATGTTTAATTTCTCTCTGTGTATGTGTGTGTGCTGAGCCTTTTGGGGCCTGCTTTATATACATATATATAATTGATTGGCTAATTTTGTTAATTTTTTTTGGGTGGACAACAGAACAGTTCGATGGATGGCGTATTCACCAATCGACCCACACATCCGTTTAAGGTGATTGAAAGCGACACGATGAGCATACAGAGCATGACGTCATTGGGTCGCGTGGGACGCATCTTGGCGGGCAGCATCGATCCATCGGGTGAGCATTAAACACGCACTTAGCACTCTATTTAGTATACGTTCAAATTTACAATTGTATTTACATTTTATATAGCAATCAGCATTGATCGTGAATCACTAGCTTCGATGAATGCCCAACAGCAGCAACTGCAGCAGCAGCATCAGCAGCAGCAACAGCAGCAGCAGCAGCAAAACCAGCAGCAGTCGCAGCAACAACAACAACAACGTCAGACACCGCCGCCCTCAAGTTCTGGTATCGCGACGTCCACAACAACGACTACGAATGCCATAGCAGCAGGAACTGCAAAGCTTATACAGAGTACGACAACAGCAACTGGTGCAATTGGTGCGACTGCAGTGCAGACAATGTTGCAGGAACCGGATGTGATAGCAAGCACAAAGCTGGCACATTCGAAGACAACAGATTCCATCACATCCAGTGGGCCAGTGGCACCGCCAAGGCGTAAAAAGAAATCACGTAAATTCTCCAGCAGCTCGTCGGAGCAGTTTAACATGAACGAGGGCATGCGTTTGCCGGCAGCGGATACGGAGGATACGGACAGCGATACACGTTCCGTGAAGAGTGTGCGTGATGTGCAACAGCAGCTGCGTGATGATATAGTCAAGCAGTTTGAAAGCTCGCTAAATGATGTCAGCGCCAAGACATCGAATATAACGCTGACGTGTTCCTCAACCAGCACAATTGTATCTGCATCTGCATCGACTACAACCACGCCCTCCTCTCTCATACACATGGCAACATCCAGCAGTCATGCCATTAGCCATGTACGTCCCGTTTCGGCGGCGGGTATCATAGTCAAGCCATCGCATTCATTGGGCAACAGCGTCACTTCGGTCTACTCCAAGCCAAGTCCTTCAAACTCGGCCAAAAGCAATTCAGCGCCGGGACGAGTTAGGTAAGTAGGCAATATACTATTTGGCTTGCAATTCCATTAGCTAATAGCTTAACTCTTGTAGTTCCATCGATCCCAATCAGGGTCTCAATTTGTTCAAGGCCATACAAGGCGGCTATGTGGTTAAGCCGCGGGATGAGGCAAGCAATAAGGCGCAGGGACCGTCACAGGATGAAATCGAGCGCATCGAAAAGATGCTCATGGAGAGTGCTAGTCGACCCAAGCTGGCGGGCAGTGGTTCCAATAGCTTGGGCAGTGCCACACGGTAGGTTCAATGCTCGAAACGAAGCGCACATGAACATGAACTTTGGCCCCAGATTGAGTGCAATTAAATGAATAACACTAAGATTTCTTCACAGAGGTCCTTATGATCTATTCATTATGTACAGAACTTGGAGAATGTGCATCAAGTTAGTTGGAAATTACAATTGTTACTTAACTTTAGTGTAACTTATTGCTTGTTGCTCATATCGCTAAAGTTCATCTTCATCTTTTTAAACAATTTCGATAGAGTTATCATTAAATTTTTGTTTAATATTCACAGCTATACGGCGTTATATCGGGGCATGAATGATAAGGAGCGACGCAAGTCGGCTGGTGATGAGGATGTGCTGAGACAGATGAACATTTATGTGCGCACACGAACCAATTCGGGCAAACAGTTGACTGACTTTGAGATACTCGAACAAGTTCCTGTTAAGAATCTGGATACGGGAGAGAATATGCCGCTATCCGAAGTGCGTTCACCGCCAGTGCCTGAGGGCTGGAATCCGCTCTCGTTGCATATATTGAAGTTGACCTCCCACTTGGAGGTGATGCAAAAGGAATCCGATGAGGAGAGTGTCATTGGCATACCGGCCAGTAATGAACAGCAACCGGATGAGGAGGAGCTGGAAACGGAGGATGGCAGTCGCTTGAAGAAGAAAACGGCGCGTATTAAACGTTTCTTTGGCAGCACAATGCGCAAAACTGTGGACAAGGCAAAGTCAATTGCATCGGAGGTGTCACATGCGCGGCACAAGGAAGACGTTGCGGACATTGTGGATGCCATGAATCCCGAGCAGAATATCAAAATCAAAGCATCCTCCTCGAATAAGGGGCCCTATGAGTTCACCAAGCTGCAGCATGTGCAGGATCTGAGCGGCGAGGACACCAGCGCTGTGTGGTGCATGAAATTCAGTTCATGTGGACGTCTGCTTGCCACCGCTGGACAGGACAAAGTGCTACGCATTTGGGTGCTCAAGGATGCCTATCCCTACTTTCAGGTAAGCTTCAATCAATCAATGTATTATCAAACCCATTTACTAACATGTATTTTCATGCAGGATATGCGTAACAAGTATAATGCCGATCAGAAATCTTCGCCCACGCCATCGCAAGAGTCGCTGGTGTCGCAGCATTCCGCCGAGGAGGCCATTGCCATGGCCACCGCCGCCGAGAAGTGCCCGGGTCCGTTTATGCCCAAGCCATTTTGCACATACAATGGCCACACATCGGATCTGCTCGATGTCAGCTGGTCCAAGAACTACTTCATCTTGTCCAGCAGCATGGACAAAACGGTGCGCCTTTGGCACATCTCGCGAAAGGAATGCCTCTGCTGCTTTCAGCACATTGATTTCGTCACTGCAATTGCGTTTCATCCGCGCGATGATCGTTATTTCCTCAGTGGCAGTCTGGATGGCAAGCTGCGTCTATGGAATATTCCAGATAAAAAGGTGGCACTGTGGAACGAGGTGGATGGCCAGACAAAGCTTATAACAGCTGCCAATTTCTGTCAGAACGGTCAGTTTGCTGTCGTGGGCAGTTACGATGGACGCTGCATCTTCTATAATACGGATCAGCTGAAGTATCATACGCAAATCCATGTGCGTTCCACACGTGGCAAGAATCGCATTGGCCGCAAGATAAGTGGCATTGAACCCATGCCTGGCGAGGACAAAATATTGGTCACCTCCAATGACAGTCGCGTGCGTCTGTACGATCTGCGTGACTTGAATTTGTCCTGCAAGTATAAGGGATACGTAAATGTTTCCTCCCAGATCAAGGGATCGTTTAGTCACGATGGCAAATACATTATCGCTGGCTCCGAAAATCAATGTATCTACATATGGAAAACCAATCACGACTACTCCAAGCTGAGCTCGGTGAGTGTTGAGTGGATGAGTGTTAAGATGGATTAGATAATAATAGTTTGATTTTGTTTATGCAGGTTCGTCGCGATCGCAGTGATTTCTGGGAGGGCATCAAAGCACACAATGCCACGGTCACCTGTGCCATATTTGCGCCACATCCGGAGGCCATTATAAAACCGGAACCGGATGAAATTTCGCACGATAAGGTATGCATAGAGATGCAGTACTTTTACAGTACAAAGTTAAGAAGACAAACTGTGTGGCAGGCATTTATAGTTTGGTATAAACATTTTTGAGTTGATTTTTCTGTCTGTAGGAACATTTAATTGTCGGAGAATGTATGAGTTAAAGTTAGAAATTCAAATGATTCATAATCAAACTGTACAATTGCATATTTAACTGTCACTTTGAAAAACTTGGTGTAGAATTGGTCGACTATATGTTGTAGTTGGCTTACATTTATTTAATATTTTTTCACTATCATGTGTATTTGTCACTATCTTTTTGAGTCTGTCCAATCAGTTAACATATATTCGAGATGTGTCAGCCAAAATCACTTTTACATTCTGTCCAACTCTAGGTATAATTTAATTTTAACTTAAGATTTCCTATCTAAGAAAAAGTTTGGTATGGAAAACTTTATTATTCTTCGAGAAATATTAATCATATTCATATATATCCTATATAAGCACCCTTTCCTTTACTACTAGTTTAATTTAAAACTTACAAATTGTTTTATATATTTTACAGTTGCCGAACAATCAGCCGGATCCATTGGTGGAACAGCACAAGAAGGGTTGCGGCTACGTTCTGGTCAGTGCGGATTTCAATGGCGCCATCAAGGTGTTCATTAACAAAACGAAACCGAAACACAGCAGTTTACCTTACACGGCCATTGCGGATTAATTGCCAATCGATCGATCGATCCATCAATCGATTGACTGGGGGGAAAATGCTTAACTGACGCGGGTGGGAAATGGAAATGCAAAAAGCCTATTTCGGGAAAACAAAAAAAAAAACAAAAGAAATAATTTAGAAAACATTTCGTTCTGATTTGATTTTTGTACTGTATTTATGAGAAATGTATATGTATTTTGTACGGATATTTACGGATTAATTGATAGCATTAACGCTTATTTATGTTTTTAACCTAATATTGCTTAACTCTTAAGAGCGTAATTGTCTTGAATGTATTGTATATGTATGTATACTAACTACTATGTGCAAGTATGTCCTATAATTATGTCAAAATGTTGTTAATGAGGCAATTGAGTGCGGTTTGTGTAATATCAACTTATGCAGAATATGTTTTCTAATAATGTTAATTATTTTCTAATGACAACTGTATGTTTGTTTGTGTTTGAGTGTGTGTGTGTGTGTGTGTTTGTTGTTAATTTATTGCATGTTTTTATTTAAATTGTATATTTTTTTCACTATTGTAATGCAAAAAAAATAAATTAATTTACAACTGCTTCTTGGCACACATGCACAGTACACGTCATAAAACACACACACACACGCACACACTCACACAAATACATATATATAAATATATATATATATATATAACAATTACTTAATGATAATTAGCTTGTGGTAATTATTTAATATACTTAAAATATTTTGTGTAAAATTAAAGAATGAACACGACCCTCGGGGCCGTCAAATGTGTGCACTTTAAAGTACTTTTGTTGACTATACTCTACGTATACGTATTCCCCATTGATTTTACACGCTTGGATTGTAACCCGTTAGAAGCTGATGTTGAAGTGCTTCTGGTAAGGATTAGAAGTGCTCCTGGGAAGGAGAACTCGAACTCCTGGCGACGACAGCTATTTAACGTAAGTTTAACCTTCATTCTTGCGGCTTCCTTTCCTAATGGTCTTCCAGATTGGGGGTGCATTTTCTGCGAGTGTGCGGTAGGTGGTGTGTTTGAGTGTGTGTCTTTGAGGGATAATCCTTTGTATGTGATTTAAAAAATGAACTGGCTGTTTTGTCTCAATTGTTTGGAACATGTTCCCATCTGTAATTGCTGTGTTGGTGTTCTGCCAATTCCTGGCTGCGACAAAAATTCCAGACTTGCCCAAAAAACAATGGTCGCAAAAATATTCATTGTATGTAAGTATATACATATATGTATGTAAGTATTTATTTGCTGCGCCAAATGCGAGAAACAATAGCAAAATGCGGTGCGATGTTCTCCTCCATTTCTTCATTTCTCAATTTCTCTTTTTTAGCCCAGTCCATAGGGTAGTAAAGTCGAAGGCTTGAGCGTCAAATTTTAGAGTATTTACAAGAAGCACTAAATTTGTTGACAAATTTGTCATCTGTGTCATGTACGCAGATCAAGTTTTGTATGCTCTCAACCGTATAATAGGTTTGTTAAAAATGTTTATTGCGCAAAATGAAGCATTTCGGTCTCCACAAAGTATATATATTCTTGATCAGCATTGATAATAAAGGCGATATAGCGATATCCGTTTGACTGCCCTTATAAAATATGGCCAAAATATCTTAGAAATGGTATAAACTAAAATAAAAATTTGTTCGCATATAGTTAGGCTTGTATAAAATTTTTAATATCATCGATATATCGCAATCTGAACAAGTAAACCTTAACGCATACTCCTAAAACTTAACATAAATCTAGATAATAGTCCTATGATACAATCCTGAAAATTTCATAAAATTCGGTTGAAGAACTTCAATAGCAATTAACAAATGAAATATAATCATTAAATAAATTAAGTTTTTTTCGTAACTTCGCTAACTAAAAACCGAATAGAAGACCTGAGAATCGCTAAACTGTTGTTATACACATATATAAACCTATGCTGGACATAGAACAATCGATCAACTCCACTTGCAGTGTTCTTACTTGGAATTTTTTTCGGAACAGGCCGGAAGAGGCAACTTCCTGAGTGCCATGGAAATCATTTGAAGTGGTAAGAGGAGGAAAGGGGCGCCACCCAGACAAAGAGCCATATCCTAGGCGTCTCTCGCCCTATTTGGGGCGGTTCTGGCCCGGTTGGTTGCCTACCAAGCCAAAGAGGCAAAAGGCAAATACAAATACAAATACAAATACGGTAATTTCAAGTAGCGACAACGAACGACCCCAGCAACCCCAAAAAAAAAGAGGAAGATTTATTGTTGAAATAATAGTTTGGTTGCCCCAGTATCTTCCTCTAGTAATTAAATACACAATTGTTTATAGATTATGATTTATGATTTCTTATATATTTTATGATTTATATTTTCGCTCTGCACACAACCAGCCACTTACACAGATCAAAGAAGAAAGAGAACGAGGAAATTACAGTGTGCCCGTACATTCATTTTTGGGCTTTCTGTATGTTAATTTTTGCATGTTACATAACACTACATTTTGAGTTATGTTATGTTCAACACGCCCCCTCAAAAATTACATTATATTAATTAAAATTAAAATTATAACTCTATTTCATTTACTGTGACTTGTGTGCTTATTCTGGGAGGTATTACAATATGATCTGGCATTCACCATTAAGATTGGGAAAACCCATAAAAACCAATCAGACCATTTATATCATTTAAACAAAACAAACATTATTTTCTTTTCAAAAGAAATGTTACGTTAAATAAAATAAAAAAAAATATCTTCAGTTTAATTTATGAGATTTTGTTGAATTGTTGGTGTTGTTGCTTTTTGACTTCTCAAAGCAATCCCATCTGGCCTCTCAGCTCCATGAACCTTCCAGTAGGCAATGGTTTTGTGAATATGTCAGCCAACTGATTTTCTGTGGGAATATACTCAATCGAAATAACATTATTTTCTACTTGCTCTCTGGCAAAATGATACTTAATATTTATGTGCTTTGATCTCTTATGGCATGATGAACTACTGGCTATGCTTATACAACCCTGGTTATCTTCAAATATTTTTATAGGTTTATCTAGTTTAATATTAATACTTTCTGAAAGGGACTTTAGCCATAATGCTTCTCTTACAGCTTCAAACAAAGCCATATACTCTGCTTCAGTAGATGATGCCGCTACTGAATTCTGCCTTTTCGTATTCCAACAAATAAGATTCGAATTAAACATTTTAAAAAGATAACCTGTTGTGCTTTTTCTATCATTTTCATTTCCACCCCAATCGGAGTCAACATAGCCAACGAAAACATGTTCAAAATCCATATTTCTTTTAAAAACTAGTTTCATATCAATATTTCCTCTAATATACCTCAGAACCCTTTTTAAACATTGCCATAGTTCTCTGTTATTTTTATTTGTATATCTACTTAAGATATTTACGGCTGTTGCAATATCCGGACGAGTACAAAGCATGACGTACATTAAACTTCCAATCAAATTTCGACAAGGAGCATCGTATGTGTCGTCTGAATTTAACATTTCATAATTTAGTTTACTTGGAAGTGGATTACTCACGGATTTACAATCCTCCATATTAAATTTACTTAAAACCCTTTTTATGTAAGCAGATTGGCTTAAAGATATCTGATCTTGGCCTATTTCAATTTTCATTCCAATGAAATGTCGTATTTCGCCCAAGTCTGTCATTCTAAATCTTTTCATAAGGTATTGTTTAAAATTGTTCATTGTTTCTGAGTTTGATGTCGCTATTACTAAATCATCCACATACAACAATACATAAATATTCTTGTTTATATCGTCTTGATCCTTAACATATATACATGGATCAACAGGAGAATTTTTAAATCCACACTCCTTTAGCGCTTGCTCAAATACTTCAAACCAGCACCTTGCTGCTTGTTTGAGTCCGTAAATTGCTTTATTCAATTTACATACATTTCCATTATTGCAAATAATTCCTTCAGGAACTTTCATATATATTTCTTCTTTTAGCGTACCGTTTAGAAATGCGGTTTTAACATCCATATGATGTACTTTAAAATTGTATTGAACAGCAATAGATAAAACAAATCGAAAACTTGGAATTCTAGCAACGGGAGCGAATGTTTCATCATAATCTATTTGATACTTTTGGGTAAAACCACGTGCAACTAATCTTGCCTTACATCTTACTGGATTTCCCATTTCATCATGTTTTAAAGTAAATACCCATTTACTATCTACAATATTTTTATTTTCAGGTCTTTTGACAATAGTCCAAGTCTTGTTTAATTCATGAGCAGATAATTCTACTTTAACAGCTTCTTCCCATAAATCTTTATCATTTCTGCTTTTAATTTCTTCGAATGAATGAGGAACTTCGTCAAAAATTGTGTGAGCATTTAAAATATAATTATTCGAACTTATTTCATTTTTGTAATAGGATATGTGTGGTTTATTTTTCAATCTTTCGCTTTTTCTAGTTACATCATTGATAACTCTATTTGAGACTTCATCATGCTGTTTATCTTCCTTACTTTCATTCAGGAAACTGTCTTTATTTTTATCCTTACTCTCATTCAGGATCTCTGGTACACAACATTCCATACTTTCATTCTGGAAATCAACTTTTTCATTATCCTTACTTTCGTTCAGGATATTTTGTACACAACATTCCATACTCTCATTCTGGAAATCAACTTTATCATTATCCTTACTTTCGTTCAGGATATTTTGTACACAACATTCCATACTCTCATTCTGGAAATTAACTTTTTCACTATCCTTACTATCGTTCAGGATATTTGGTGCACAACATTCCATACTCTCATTCTGGAAATTATCTTCAATACTTTCCTTACTCTCTTTCAGGAATTTAATATTTTCTTCATCCTTACTATCATTCAGGATATCATTTTTAACAGCTCTTGAATTAACCATATTAGTCTCATCAACTACCACATCTCTAGCAACAATGAATTTCTTATTTTTAATATCCCATAATTTAAAGCCATTAGGTTCATATCCGACCAAAATACTTTTAAACGATTTATTGTCGAATTTCCGTTTTCTAATTTTATTGTGTACATACACAGTAGAACCAAATATTTTTAAATATTTTAAAACTGGCTTTCTATTATGCCACATCTCGTATGGCGTTGCTGCACGATCTCCAAGTGCCTTACTTGGAATTCTATTTATTATATATGTTGCTGTCAGAACAGCTTCACCCCAAAAGGATTTTTCTAACTTTGCACCATTGACCATGGCACGGGCCTTCTCAGTAATGGTTCTAATCATTCTCTCTGATACTCCATTTAACTGTGGAGTATATGGTACAGTTAAATGGTAACTAATTCCTTTTTGAGTACAGTACTCTCGCATATCGCTAGATAAGTACTCCCTACCATTGTCAATGTAGAGATTCACAACCTTCAGGTTGAAGTGCGCTTCACTTTTCGCCACAAAATTTTTAAACATAAAAAATACATCCGATTTATGTTTTATGAGGTAAGTAACACAATAATGTGTAAACTGATCTACAAAACTTACATAATAATTTTTATCATCAATAGTTGTAGGCGTAATTGGACCACAGACATCAGAATGTATAACAAAAAGTGCTCTATTGATATGTTCTTTATTTTTAAATTTATCAAAACGTAATCTGGCTTGCTTTCCATTTAAACAAGCTTCACATATATCGTCTGTAGGATTAACGTTATCAAGGAGCTTATTATCATGAAATAAATTCTTTCTTTTTATTTCTAGCATTTTCCCTTTACTTATGTGGCCTAATCTCTCATGCCATAACTTATATAAATTTTCAGGTTTTGTATTTGCTTTATACGCTTTGAATTCAAATATTGGCATTTTATATTCACCTGAGTTTTCGGCAATAGTAATACCACCTTTTGTCAGTTTAACTCCAGACTCATCAAACACTACTGTCACTCCAGCCTCTTGAAGCCTTTTTACAGAGATTAGATTTTCTGTAACTTCTCGACAGTATAAGACATCTTCCAGTGTTATCTGGTACCCATTGTCCAGACGAACGATTCCACGTTTGGTTGCAAAGATATATTGCCCTTCCTTGGCGATAGCAATCTTCACTGGAGTATGTAGATCAGTAAAATCCACAAAAAACGTCTCATCATTTATTATGTGATCGGAGGCACCCGAGTCCAGGATAAAGTTCACATTCGTGTTCAATTTATTATTATTTGTATTCAAACTTTTAATCATAAACGCGAAACCTGGCGTGGTTGTTGCAATATGAGCTTGTGTGTTATTTTCTTTATTTTTATTTGATTGTTTATTATAACTATAACAATTTCTTTTTATGTGCCCTGCCTTGCCACAGTGGTGACATTTTATATTATTTTGTTTGGGTTTTTCATTGTATGGCTTGCGACTATTATTACTCTTATTGTAATTTGGATTTTTATATTTATATTTATTGTTGTTACTATAATTGTTTTTATAGTTATTATTAAAATTATTTTTAGCCTCAGCATGCAATACTTTCTTACTTGTGTCATTACTAGCGCTGTTTAATTTTATCTCTTGGTCTAACAAACGATTCTTCACAAAAACTAGAGTAAGATTCTCTTCTGATAGTGTCTCTATTGCAGTGATGACACCGTCATATGATATTGGCAAAGTGAGCAGTAAGTGGGAAACCTTGTCCATTTCATCTATATTGGCGCCTGATGCCAACAGTTCACTAACTAGTTCATCGAAAATAATAAAGTGGTTCACAAGAGTCATCTCGTTCTTCAACTTAAGCGATAACAATCGTTTGCGCACAGCTAATTGAGATGCCAGACTTTTTCGCTCATATACGGAATCCAGATTCCTTAGAATTTCGCGTGCTGTATTGTTGCTTGTTGCGAAATTCAAGAACGCGTCACTCAAATGCTCTACCACTATACTTTTTGCATACCGTTCAGCCTTAACCCAACTTTCATCTGTTTCTGTAGGAGCATCACTTTCAATAACTTTTAATGCATCTTGCTCGGCAAGAAGTGATTTTATTCTAAATTTCCACACAGGATATTTCTCACCGTTAAATGGTTTAATATTATGCTTCAGCTTTTCCATAATCGTATATATTTTTAATGTATACGTATATACATGTGAAATAGACGCTACTTTGAAAAAAAACTTTATGTGCAAATTTAATTCTTTGATAGATCGTACTCTGGGCCCATAACCTGTTGAAATAATAGTTTGGTTGCCCCAGTATCTTCCTCTAGTAATTAAATACACAATTGTTTATAGATTATGATTTATGATTTCTTAGCCACTTACACAGATCAAAGAAGAAAGAGAACGAGGAAATTACAGTGTGCCCGTACATTCATTTTTGGGCTTTCTGTATGTTAATTTTTGCATGTTACATAACACTACATTTTGAGTTATGTTATGTTC
>JAWNPS010000074.1:0-75884 GCA_035047385.1 Drosophila tripunctata | reverse complement strand
TTACGATTTTTGTCGAAGTCTTGTTTGTACTTCTTCTGGGCTTGCAATATGTTATTCTTTGCTTCTTCCCGTAGTTTCAATCTTTCCTCGTGAAATTCGTTGATGAATTCCTGCTCTAGCATTGATAAAAGATTGTCACTAATCTTGCAGTGCATTCCAACGCCAAACATTAAATTAAACGGTGTCTTCTTTGTCGAATAATCCGCAAACGTATTAAAGGTAAAAGCGACTCTTCTGTGGCTGACTATTCGTTATGGATATCCAAAAACGCTGGACCACTTATCAAGCTTTTTCAGTACTTCATCGCTGCCAGTGCTTTATGTAGTAAACAGCCAAACAAACTTTGTAAAAGCATCGACCATTCCAAAAACAAACCTTTATTGTTTTGCTGTTGCATCCATTTTACCAATATGATCTGCGGAAGAGTGTGTAGCGTTTTCTGTAAAGCAAAATCACCGTTGTTGTGTGCATCAACGATTATTTCATGTTCCATGGTTCCATGGTACCACCAACAACTCATTACCATCCACGTGTTTGTACAAAATTCGCCTTTAAGCTTAAAGTTTTCGTAAGGATGAAATTTCAAGATTTCCATAAATGCCTTAACGTTGTCATCCTTCTGCTGTGCGATTTTGACACGTGCTGATATCTCTGATGTTATAGCCAGCACATTAGGAGGGTATCGGCTAAGAAAGTCTACATGTCCCATTTTCTTTCCAGCTCTGTGACCAACCTCAAAATCAAAATCTTGCTTTGCTTAAAGCCATTGGGCGCCTTCATCTTTCTTCTTTACTTTGCGTAAACGCAGCGCAATCGGTTATTAACTTAAGCCGTTTTCCCAGCAAATAATACCGGAATTTTGGCATTTTTTCCATTTTATACGCAAATTGTACTTTGCCGCTTCTGCCAAAACTGCTTTCAACTTAGTATGAAATTCTTCATTTGACTATGCATAAATGATAATATCGTCGATGTACTAATGCATGGCGTCCTTGGCAATCAGGTTTTGAAAATGTAGTTGACATATCGATTAAATACCGCTGGGAGTTACAACATCCAAACGGTGCACGGCAAAACTCAAACAAACGCTGTACACTTTCGGCTGGTTTCTTCAATAGGCACATGAAGGAAACTATTCTCCAGATCAATGACGACGAATACCTTGACAGCTTGCAATTTCTCCAACACATCCTCCATTAAAGGTACTGGGAAGCAGTCTTTAAGCACCATCGAGTTGAGTTGGCGAAAGTCCACTCAGACTCTGTTAGTACCGTTCTTCTTCTTAACGATCACAACTCTACTTGCGATATGAGATGACGTCAACCTGTTGTTTTACCACGTTGCATTCTTCAGGGGTGTGACGACTTGGTTGATGACGAAACTGCTTTTTTTGTCCGTCTGGTACAATCTTCATCTCAACAGGATATTCAACAGGCGACACAGAGACTTTGTACCCAGCAACGATCGACTCCATCAATGGTACAAACTGCGGAAGAGCATTTATATTATATCCGTCTTCAACAATATTATAACTACTTAGCTGGTTTGATTTAGTATTATCCGACTGACTAAATACTTTTGTGAATTTAAATTCTTCTTCGTATAACGTTAGGCAAAATTTCGACGCAAAATCATATCCCAGCAAACCATCGTGTTCGACATTGTTGTCAGGCACCACCAAAAGCTTCTGCTCCGTCACACAGTCATCTACTTGTATAGCGCCAATGAACATTCCCAGCCGTTGAGTCTTGCTGTTTCTTAAGCCTCGTAGAATAAAGAAGCATTTCTGCAGTGCGACGCCATTTAGTTTTAAACACACTGTGACGTATGATCGTCACATCCGAGCCAGTATGGACCAAACAATTTACTTTGACGCCGCTCAAAGATATTACTTTCATGCGTTTATCATCCTTCATAACGTTGACCTTTTGAATATTTTGTGGATACTTTTTGGAGATATGTCCCACACCTTTTCATTTATCCACTTTGCAGTCTTTTCTCATGTGATCAGCTGAGCCACAATTAAAACAGTGTGCTTGCATGCTTTCGTATTTAGTTTCAGAAGATGAATGAAATTTAACTTAATTTCACAATCTTGTAAAATGTAATGTTTGCGACTTCGCCAACTATTCTGCACTAATTGTTTTTAGCACCAAATGTTTAATCACCAGGCGGTTGAGCCCCCAAAAATTAGGATGTTTTATTATTCGATAATTATTATAATATAAAGTTAATACTAATTAATATAAGTTCAGAGTGATTGGTTTCAAGGCGACAAGATGCCAACTTAATTTCTACGACTTTTTTCACAACGTACAAACGACTTTTCGACTGATGCACTCGGGACTTTATAACGCTTCTTATTCCGTTGATCTCTGGACGACGACCTCCTTCAACTCCATCTACACTACGAGTACTTCTTGTATTTCAATACTATTCCGATGCCTTAACTTATACGATATATAGAGTTGCCACTCGGTTGAATATCTACTCTTTATTACATTCGTTCATCCTTATCGTCGTTTTCTGACCCAGATGACAACAGTTCCTCGTTTTGGTTCACATATTTCCACAACTTCATCTTGTCGGTACTAGCGGCAGTTACAACTGGACCTTCTACATGAGCGGCTTTCTTAACATCATAACGACCGTTGCGTTTTACTTTAATTTTTTCATATGGTCCGAGATATGAGCTAGCGAGTTTTTTACTAGCTCGCCATCCTTATACCCATATTCTGCTTTACGATTTTTGTCGAAGTCTTGTTTGTACTTCTTCTGGGCTTGCAATATGTTATTCTTTGCTTCTTCCCGTAGTGAAATTCGTTGATGAATTCCTGCTCTAGCATTGATAAAAGATTGTCACTAATCTTGCAGTGCATTCCAACGCCAAACATTAAATTAAACGGTGTCTTCTTTGTCGAATAATCCGCAAACGTATTAAAGGTAAAAGCGACTCTTCTGTGGCTGACTATTCGTTATGGATATCCAAAAACGCTGGACCACTTATCAAGCTTTTTCAGTACTTCATCGCTGCCAGTGCTTTATGTAGTAAACAGCCAAACAAACTTTGTAAAAGCATCGACCATTCCAAAAACAAACCTTTATTGTTTTGCTGTTGCATCCATTGGACCAATATGATCTACGTGAAGAGTGTGTAGCGTTTTCTGTAAAGCAAAATCACCGTTGTTGTGTGCATCAACGATTATTTCATGTTCCATGGTTCCATGGTACCACCAACAACTCATTACCATCCACGTGTTTGTACAAAATTCGCCTTTAAGCTTAAAGTTTTCGTAAGGATGAGATTTCAAGATTTCCATAAATGCCTTAACGTTGTCATCCTTCTGCTGTGCGATTTTGACACGTGCTGATATCTCTGATGTTATAGCCAGCACATTAGGAGGGTATCGGCTAAGAAAGTCCACATGTCCCATTTTCTTTCCTGCTCTGTGACCAACCTCAAAATCAAAATCTTGCTTTGCTTAAAGCCATTGGGCGCCTTCATCTTTCTTCTTTACTTTGCGTAAACGCAGCGCAATCGGTTATTAACTTAAACCGTTTTCCCAGCAAATAATACCGGAATTTTGGCATTTTTTCCATTTTATACGCAAATTGTACTTTGCCGCTTCTGCCAAAACTGCTTTCAACTTAGTATGAAATTCTTCATTTGACTATGCATAAATGATAATATCGTCGATGTACTAATGCATGGCGTCCTTGGCAATCAGGTTTTGAAAATGTAGTTGACATATCGATTAAATACCGCTGGGAGTTACAACATCCAAACGGTGCACGGCAAAACTCAATTAACAAACGCTGTACACTTTCGGCTGGTTTCTTCAATAGGCACATGAAGGAAACTATTCTCCAGATCAATGACGACGAATACCTTGACAGCTTGCAATTTCTCCAACACATCCTCCATTAAAGGTACTGGGAAGCAGTCTTTAAGCACCATCGAGTTGAGTTGGCGAAAGTCCACTCAGACTCTGTTAGTACCGTTCTTCTTCTTAACGATCACAACTCTACTTGCGATATGAGATGACGTCAACCTGTTGTTTTACCACGTTGCATTCTTCAGGGGTGTGACGACTTGGTTGATGACGAAACTGCTTTTTTTGTCCGTCTGGTACAATCTTCATCTCAACAGGATATTCAACAGGCGACACAGAGACTTTGTACCCAGCAACGATCGACTCCATCAATGGTACAAACTGCGGAAGAGCATTTATATTATATCCGTCTTCAACAATATTATAACTACTTAGCTGGTTTGATTTAGTATTATCCGACTGACTAAATACTTTTGTGAATTTAAATTCTTCTTCGTATAACGTTAGGCAAAATTTCGACGCAAAATCATATCCCAGCAAACCATCGTGTTCGACATTGTTGTCAGGCACCACCAAAAGCTTCTGCTCCGTCACACAGTCATCTACTTGTATAGCGCCAATGAACATTCCCAGCCGTTGAGTCTTGCTGTTTCTTAAGCCTCGTAGAATAAAGAAGCATTTCTGCAGTGCGACGCCATTTAGTTTTAAACACACTGTGACGTATGATCGTCACATCCGAGCCAGTATGGACCAAACAATTTACTTTGACGCCGCTCAAAGATATTACTTTCATGCGTTTATCATCCTTCATAACGTTGACCTTTTGAATATTTTGTGGATACTTTTTGGAGATATGTCCCACACCTTTTCATTTATCCACTTTGCAGTCTTTTCTCATGTGATCAGCTGAGCCACAATTAAAACAGTGTGCTTGCATGCTTTCGTATTTAGTTTCAGAAGATGAATGAAATTTAACTTAATTTCACAATCTTGTAAAATGTAATGTTTGCGACTTCGCCAACTATTCTGCACTAATTGTTTTTAGCACCAAATGTTTAATCACCAGGCGGTTGAGCCCCCAAAAATTAGGATGTTTTATTATCCGATGATTATTATAAAATAAAGTTAATACAAATTAATATAAGTTCAGGGTGATTGGTTTCAAGACGACAAGATGCCAACTTAATTTCTACGACTTTTTTCACGACGTACAAACGACTTTTCAACTGATGCACTCGGGACTTTATAACGCTTCTTATTCCGTTGATCTCTGGACCATCTACACTACGAGTACTTCTTGTATTTAGATACTATTCCGATGCCTTAACTTATATGATATATAGCGTTGTCACTCGGTTAAATATCTACTCTTTATTACATTCTAGATGACAACAGTTCCTCGTTTTGGTTCACAAATTTCCACAACTTCATGTTGTCGGTACTAGCGGCAGTTACAACTGGACCTTCTACATGAGCGGCTTTCTTAACATCATAACGACCGTTGCGTTTTACTTTAATTTTTTCATATGGTCCGAGAAATGAGCTAGCGAGTTTTTTACTAGCTTATTTATAACGCCATCCTTATACCCATATTCTCCTTTACGATTTTTGTCGAAGTCTTGTTTGTACTTCTTCTGGGCTTGCAATATGTTATTCTTTGCTTCTTCCCGTAGTTTCAATCTTTCCTCGTGAAATTCGTTGATGAATTCCTGCTCTAGCATTGATAAAAGATTGTCACTAATCTTGCAGTGCATTCCAACGCCAAACATTAAATTAAACGGTGTCTTCTTTGTCGAATAATCCGCAAACGTATTAAAGGTAAAAGCGACTCTTCTGTCGCTGACTATTCGTTATGGATATCCAAAAACGCTGGACCACTTATCAAGCTTTTTCAGTACTTCATCGCTGCCAGTGCTTTATGTAGTAAACAGCCAAACAAACTTTGTAAAAGCATCGACCATTCCAAAAACAAACCTTTATTGTTTTGCTGTTGCATCCATTGGACCAATATGATCTGCGGAAGAGTGTGTAGCGTTTTCTGTAAAGCAAAATCACCGTTGTTGTGTGCATCAACGATTATTTCATGTTCCATGGTTCCATGGTACCACCAACAACTCATTACCATCCACGTGTTTGTACAAAATTCGCCTTTAAGCTTAAAGTTTTCGTAAGGATGAGATTTCAAGATTTCCATAAATGCCTTAACGTTGTCATCCTTCTGCTGTGCGATTTTGACACGTGCTGATATCTCTGATGTTATAGCCAGCACATTAGGAGGGTATCGGCTAAGAAAGTCCACATGTCCCATTTTCTTTCCAGCTCTGTGACCAACCTCAAAATCAAAATCTTGCTTTGCTTAAATCCATGGGGCGTCTTCATCTTTCTTCTTTACTTTGCGTAAACGCAGCGCAATCGGTTATTAACTTAAACCGTTTTCCCAGCAAATAATACCGGAATTTTGGCATTTTTTCCATTTTATACGCAAATTGTACTTTGCCGCTTCTGCCAAAACTGCTTTCAACTTAGTATGAAATTCTTCATTTGACTATGCATAAATGATAATATCGTCGATGTACTAATGCATGACGTCCTTGGCAATCAGGTTTTGAAAATTTAGTTGACATATCGATTAAATACCGCTGGGAGTTACAAAATCCAAACGGTGCTCGGCAAAACTCAAACAAACGCTGTACACTTTCGGCTGGTTTCTTCAATAGGCACATGAAGGAAACTATTCTCCAGATCCATGACGACGAATACCTTGACAGCTTGCAATTTCTCCAACACATCCTCCATTAAAGGTACTGGGAAGCAGTCTTTAAGCACCATCGAGTTGAGTTGGCGAAAGTCCACTCAGACTCTGTTAGTACCGTTCTTCTTCTTAACGATCACAACTCTACTTGCGATATGAGATGACGTCAACCTGTTGTTTTACCACGTTGCATTCTTCAGGGGTGTGACGACTTGGTTGATGACGAAACTGCTTTTTTTGTCCGTCTGGTACAATCTTCATCTCAACAGGATATTCAACAGGCGACACAGAGACTTTGTACCCAGCAACGATCGACTCCATCAATGGTACAAACTGCGGAAGAGCATTTATATTATATCCGTCTTCAACAATATTATAACTACTTAGCTGGTTTGATTTAGTATTATCCGACTGACTAAATACTTTTGTGAATTTAAATTCTCCTTCGTATAACGTTAGGCAAAATTTCGACGCAAAATCATATCCCAGCAAACCATCGTGTTCGACATTGTTGTCAGGCACCACCAAAAGCTTCTGCTCCGTCACACAGTCATCTACTTGTATAGCGCCAATGAACATTCCCAGCCGTTGAGTCTTGCTGTTTCTTAAGCCTCGTAGAATAAAGAAGCATTTCTGCAGTGCGACGCCATTTAGTTTTTTAAACACACTGTGACGTATGATCGTCACATCCGAGCCAGTATCGACCAAACAATTTACTTTGACGCCGCTCAAAGATATTACTTTAATGCGTTTATCATCCTTCATAACGTTGACCTTTTGAATATTTTGTGGATACTTTTTGGAGATATGTCCCACACCTTTTCATTTATCCACTTTGCAGTCTTTTCTCATGTGATCAGCTGAGCCACAATTAAAACAGTGTGCTTGCATGCTTTCGTATTTAGTTTCAGAAGATGAATGAAATTTAACTTAATTTCACAATCTTGTAAAATGTAATGTTTGCGACTTCGCCAACTATTCTGCACTAATTGTTTTTAGCACCAAATGTTTAATCACCAGGCGGTTGAGCCCCCAAATGTAGGATGTTTTATTATTCGATGATTATTATAATATAAAGTTAATACTAATTAATATAAGTTCAGGGTGATTGGTTTCAAGGCGACAAGATGCCAACTTAATTTCTACGACTTTTTTCACGACGTACAAACGACTTTTCAACTGATGCACTCGGGACTTTATAACGCTTCTTATTCCGTTGATCTCTGGACGACGACCTCCTTCAACTCCATCTACACTACGAGTACTTCTTGTATTTCAATACTATTCCGATGCCTTAACTTATACGATATATAGAGTTGCCACTCGGTTGAATATCTACAGTTCCTCGTTTTGGTTCACATATTTCCACAACTTCATGTTGTCGGTACTAGCGGCAGTTACAACTGGACCTTCTACATGAGCGGCTTTCTTAACATCATAACGACCGTTGCGTTTTACTTTAATTTTTTCATATGGTTCGAGAAATGAGCTAGCGAGTTTTTTACTAACTCGCCATCCTTATACCCATATTCTCCTTTACGATTTTTGTCGAAGTCTTGTTTGTACTTCTTCTGGGTTTGCAATATGTTATTCTTTGCTTCTTCCCGTAGTTTCAATCTTTCCTCGTGAAATTCGTTGATGAATTCCTGCTCTAGCATTGATAAAAGATTGTCACTAATCTTGCAGTGCATTCCAACGCCAAACATTAAATTAAACGGTGTCTTCTTTGTCGAATAATCCGCAAACGTATTAAAGGTAAAAGCGACTCTTCTGTCGCTGACTATTCGTTATGGATATCCAAAAACGCTGGACCACTTATCAAGCTTTTTCAGTACTTCATCGCTGCCAGTGCTTTATGTAGTAAACAGCCAAACAAACTTTGTAAAAGCATCGACCATTCCAAAAACAAACCTTTATTGTTTTGCTGTTGCATCCATTGGACCAATATGATCTACGTGAAGAGTGTGTAGCGTTTTCTGTAAAGCAAAATCACCGTTGTTGTGTGCATCAACGATTATTTCATGTTCCATGGTTCCATGGTACCACCAACAACTCATTACCATCCACGTGTTTGTACAAAATTCGCCTTTAAGCTTAAAGTTTTCGTAACGATGAGATTTCAAGATTTCCATAAATGCCTTAACGTTGTCATCCTTCTGCTGTGCGATTTTGACACATGCTGATATCTCTGATGTTATAGCCAGCACATTAGGAGGGTATCGGCTAAGAAAGTCTACATGTCCCATTTTCTCTCCAGCTCTGTGACCAACCTCAAAATCAAAATCTTGCATTGCTTAAATCCATTGGGCGCCTTCATCTTTCTTCTTTACTTTGCGTAAACGCAACGCAATCGGTTATTAACTTAAACCGTTTTCCCAGCAAATAATACCGGAATTTTTCCATCGCCAGATACGCTGCTTTTACTTCAAGTATATAACTATGACGCTTTTCATCGCTTGCCGAGGACATCTTACTCCAGTAGAACACTGGATGCTGTTTTCCTTCGAAATCCTGTAGCAACACTGCACCAAATTCGTTTTTTGAAGCGTCTGTATGAAGTTCAGTTTGAGCGTTCCTGCAGTAAATACGTAATACCGGTTCATTTGAAAGTGCTTCTTTCAATGTATTTATTGCCTGCAACTCGCCTGCCTCGATCCTAAACAATGCATCTTTCTTTAGGAAAGATGGGGCATAGCCTTTTATAAATTTTCTAAATAATCCAGTTAATCCAAGACAGATAGTTAACCCTTTATGTTTATCGGAGGATTAAACTTCCGAACAGCTTGTGTTTTCTCATGTCCTGGCAAAATTTTCCCGCTTTCAACCGTATGTCCCAGGAAACTGATTTTGGTATGAAAAAAATGGCATTTTTTCCATTTTATACGCAAATTGTACTTTGCCGCTTCTGCCAAAACTGCTTTCAACTTAGTATGAAATTCTTCATTTGACTATGCATAAATGATAATATCGTCGATGTACTAATACATGACGTCCTTGGCAATCAGGTTTTGAAAATGTAGTTTACAAATCGATTAAATATTGCTGGGAGTTACAAAATCCAAACGGTGCACGGCAAAACTCGAACAAGCCCTCTTTAGTAACAAACGCTGTATACTTTCGGCTGGTTTCTTCAATAGGCACATGAAGGAAACTATTCTCCAGATCCATGACGACGAATACCTTGACAGCTTGCAATTTCTCCAACACATCCTCCATTAAAGGTACTGGGAAGCAGTCTTTAAGCACCATCGAGTTGAGTTGGCGAAAGTCCACACAGACTCTGTTAGTACCGTTCTTCTTCTTAACGATCACAACTCTACTTGCGATATGAGATGACGTCAACCTGTTGTTTTACCACGTTGCATTCTTCAGGGGTGTGACGACTTGGTTGATGACGAAACTGCTTTATTTGTCCGTCTGGTACAATCTTCATCTCAACAGTATATTCAACAGGCGACACAGAGACTTTGTACCCAGCAATGATCGACTCCATCAATGGTACAAACTGCGGAAGAAGGTTTTTTGTTAATTATGGAAAAATGGGGCGTGGCATCAAAAAAAGAAAACAAACTTATATTGACTGACTAAATATGTGGTCGATACTGACCAAGTTTGAACTTGTAGCTCTTATTATCTCTGAGATCTGTTTGTTCATACTGTTTATTCACACAATAAGAAGAATTAATGAAAGAAGACTATGCAAAAGTTATGAACTAAGTGTGACCAGATTCTAATTTATAATTGTTGCCAAAAACTCTTAACATATTTCAATACTCCTTCTCAACAGTTATAAATTCATTCTCTTATCAAATACAATTCATTTCTGATATACACTTAACATGTTTGTTCTTCTGCAAGTTCTTAGTTAACACATCTGCTGCCTTATCGCTTGTTCCTACGAATTGTACATCAATTTCTTTTTTAGCATACATTTAACGAACATGGTGATACTCAATTTCTACATGTTTGCTACGACTATGCAGAATTGGATTTTTAACTAAACTTTGGGCATTTTGGCTGTCATAATATAATAAAATTGACTTATTATTTAAGAAACCCATTTCAATTAGCAACTTCTTTAGATAAGCCGCCTTCCTCGCCGCCGTTGATAACGCAATATACTCGGCTTCAATGCTGCTCAACGCCACCAGACTTTGCTTTTTGGATTCCCAAGAAATTGCACCACCAGCATTAGTAAATACGAATCCACTGTAAAACTTCCGGTCTCTTGCATCATTGGCCCAGTCTGCATCGACGTATCCATATACCGCTTTTCCCGTTGGCTTGTAATGAATCTTCAAGTACCTAAGCACACGCTTCACTGCAACTTGATGCTCTTTGGCGTACGGAATGCAAAATATCTGGCCTCGTTGTCACAGCCAAATACATTAAGGAGCCTATCAAAGTCTGATACTCCCTTACCTTAACTGTTTCACAGTCAAGATCATCGCACTTGACCTATTGGCCTGCCTCCAGTGGGATCGCTACTGGCTTACACGTCGACATGCCCCAGACATGCAACATTTGCTTGACATACTGCTTATGCCCAATGCTGATGTTACCAGTCTCTCTCTCTCGATCAACCTCAATGCCCAAAAAGTGATTGAGTTGTCCACCATCAACAACTTCAAACTCACTTGCAATCGACGCTTTTATGCTCAACAAGTCTTCTTTGGTTGAACTGGCAATGAGAAGATCATCAACATAAACTCTCTGCCGCTCTGCTTAAGATCATAGAGAGATTTCTTCGGCTTCAGAACCTTAGTTGGATGGTCGACGTCCTTAAAACCGTCTGGTTGCTGCATGTACACCTCTTCGGTGAGTTCGCTGTTTAGATAAGCTGATGAAACTTCCATTTGGTGCAAAAACCATTTATTTTCCACTGCCAGGGCTAAGATCATTCTCACAGACGAATATGTTTCGAAATAGTTCACGCCGTTCTGCTGAGCGCAACCTTTTGCCACCAATCTCGATTTGAATCGTTCCACATATCCGTTTTTGTCCACCTTAATGCCGAAGACCCATTTACTTCCAATCGCCTTCTTACAGGCCGGCAAATATACTAGCTGCCACGTGTTGTTTCGCTGAAATGCTTCGAACTCCCTCTGAATGGATGCTGACCATTCGCTACTCATTGCTGACGTATTTACTTCACCAACAGTCAGGGGTATAGGTACTTCTTCGGCCCGAAATAAACCTAGAATATTATACTGCTTGCGTGGACGACCTGGCTTACCCGTTTTAACAATTTTTGGGCGACCCGGCTATGAAGCTCACTGTTTTCTCGCTCAGCCTCATCACTCTGCGCAGATTCATAGTAATCATCTTCTGACTTCCCTTCATCGATAGCTTGTACCTTTTCTGCAATCACTTCACAAATCCATATCATGCGGCTGCTGGGAGGATTGTACAATTTCGTGAAAAGCTACAACATCTCTGTTATAGTTTTCTGATCACCCTATGTCGTTTTCCAGAAAAACAACATCTCTGCTTTCGATAACCTTTTTTGACTCTGGACAATATAACCAGTACGCCTTTGCAGTAGTGGTGTACTCGATACCCTTTGCTCTAAATTTGGATGTGTGCGCTTTGTTTAGAGCAACAGCTTTAAAGCCGAAAATTTTTAAATGTGCCACAGTTGGGTTTTTTTACCGGTCCACACCTCGTGCGGCGTTTTATTTACTATGGTTCTAGACTCCGCTCTGTTATGTTAGTACACCGCAGTTCGCACCGCCTCTCCCCAAAGAGACTCATCCATACCCGAATGTTCCAGCATGCTCCTGGCCATCTCAACAATTGTACGATTCGAGCGATCAGCAACACCGTTCTTCTGAGGGGTATAGGGCACAGACAATTGTCGTTTTATCCCGTTTTCTGATAAATATTGTTCAAATTCCCGGCTAACGTATTCACGCTCGTTGTCGCCGCGAATAGCTTTCAATTTTCTACCCGTTTGTCTTTCTGCCGAGACAACAAAGTTTTTGAACGCATTAAATATTTCATCGCGCGACTTTAAAAAATACACGACCGTATATCGCGAGCAGTCATCGATGAAAGTGGCAAAGTATCGTGCACTGCCAAACGATACTTTGTTCATAGGTCCACTTATGTTCGTATGCAGCAAATTAAATAGCTCTGTTGCGCGATTTTCAGATTGCTTTGGAAACGGCTTTACAGAAATCTTGCTCTTCGCACAACTCACACAGTTTTCGTCTTTTAACTCTACACCATTGATCCTTGCCATCTTTTTCAGACTTGCCATATTCAAGTGGCCAAAGCGGTAATGCCACTTCCACAAATCACTTTTGTTTGCATTTATATACATACACTGCTCCATGTTAATGTCTAGAATGAACAAACCGTTAAACTTTTTCGCACGCATCAATTATTATGTTGTCTTCGTCTATCACTATAGCATTATCATTGTCGAATAACACTTTTGAACCCTTTTCAACGATTTTTGACACCGACACAAAGTTCGCTTGCAACTCTTTAACAAATTCAACAACTTTACTCGATACGTTCCAGATTTAACATATACAGTTCCTCTGCCTTCTGCAGTCATGTAATTGTCACCGGCGAGCATAATCTTTTCATTATGCTCTTTAAAGTCTACAAACAACGATTGATCACAACACATACATATGTGCAGTGGCACCACTATCCAGACGCCACATTTCTTTCGTCATACTTTCATGCTGCACATTAGCAAGAATAGTAAATGATTTTTCGGCATCTTCGTTTTTCTCTTTGCCTTTGTTTTTATTTTCTTTACTTTGTGCAATAAACTGCCCTTCGCAACCGCACCGAAAACATGTCTTTATTTTGTTTTATGCCGTTATTCTTTGCTTGCACATTCTTACCAACGTTATTCTTCGTTCTCGTCACAAAAACTTGCTGAACCTCGTTTTGGTTTGCTTCATCACACACTAGTTGTCTCTCTCCCTCTTCTAGACAAAGGGATCAACTGTAATATGTCTTCTGGAAAATCCATTTCAATTTCTTTAAATTTATCCACTAGGTCGAAAAAGTCATTTATATATTTGTTCACTTGCGTACTTTCACAATTCACCCGAAGTAACTTTCTGAACAGCATTACTTTTCTTTCCGGTGCACGGGTCTTGTATACACTAGATAGTTTGTCCCACGCTTCCTTTGCCGAATCACAGTTCTTGGTAGAATTAATGTGTGACGCTTTTACACCAAGTAATAAAATTAATAACACCATTGACTGTTTTTGCTGAACACTTTACTAGGCCCATAACTTGTTGGAAATAGTTGTGTATGTGGATCAGCAAGAAAACAAAGTCACAGTAATCTAAGAACATAAAAGTTTATTTTATTTCGATTTCATGAGTACGCGCTTCTACTCAGTTCGGCGGTTACAATAAGAAGAAGGAATGTAAAAAGACAATGCAAAGTTATGAACAAAGTGTGACCAGATTCTAATTTATATTTGTTGCCAAAAACGTTTAACATATTTCAATAAAAATAAACAAACAAAAACAAGAAAGACATTGTCAGTCGGACATGCCGACCGTGAAATACCCTCTGAGCTTCGTCTTCAATTATATGAGTTCAAATTGGAGTAGCTGCTGCAAGAACTTAACATGCACACATATTTGTATGTCTATCTCGCTCACACGTTTTTCGTTTTCGTTGCTTGTGTGCACAGTTCAGTGCAATGCACGTGGCTATGCCTTGCTTGAATGTAACGATTTTCGTTGTTTAAGAAACTTTTTTATTTATAGTTCGATTTTGATGAAATTTTCACAATCGTTTAATATTATTTGTCTTCAAATATATTCTAAGTTACAAAACGTTATGTTAAGAAATAAGTGTCATGTCACGGCATGCAAAGTTACAACGCAAATGTGCTTTTGGTGGGCGAAAAGGGCGTGGCATCCAAAAAAATTTAATGACATTGTCTTTATATTGAATCTAGCAACCTGCATGCCAAAATTGGTGACCCTAGGTGTTATAGTTACCGAGATATTCGCCAAAAACATGTATTTTTTCCGAGGTATGTCTGGTTTTTCGCTTATTGTGGGCGAATGGGGCGTGGCATCAAAAAAAGGAAACAAACTTGTATTGACTGAATGGAGTCTGCCACGCCTCCTTCTGCCTGTTAAATACTTCTGACAAACCCAATATACCCCTCAGAGGGTATAAAAATACGGAACGTCGTTTATTGGAAACTGGGGAAGTCCACGTGGTATCTCCCGTGTTGTCAGAGGTTTTGACACTTTCCCATCTTCGGAGGTAACTTGCAGTGGAATCTAGCTTACTTGTGGTGTAACAAGTTTTTTCTTCCTTCGTGGTAGAGAGAGGCTTTAACTGACGACGATGGCTAGCTGGAATGAGGTAACCAATACGATTCAATTGATAGATGATTGAGTTGAAAGGTTATGAAGTTGTCTGATGTAATTGACGTGGAGTGCCTCCAGTGACTGCAGAGTCAACACCTTTATCCAGGTGTCATCTGGATAATCGGAACTTCTGGCTTCAAGATGGTCAACTCAATGTTGTCGAACTGTTGCTCGTTGATGTTAATGGAGTCGTTGTAGAAATGTATAAGGTAAGTTCCTTTAACGCATTAGGTGGTTCCATTCCAGGTCAAGTTGCCGCTGAAGTTGTTGAGAAGTATGAGTTCATTATCAATTTCGTCTATTTCGCTTAGATGGTCCACGTTGCTGAAGTAGCAATGTGTCCTAGAGCCCTTTACTAGTTTTGGTAAAAATTTAGTGTTACTTACATTAACAATTTTATTTTTATGACATATTGTAATATTAATGAAATTTTTAGATTTGTTTTTTATCAAAAAAAATTCGTTTCGTTTTAAATGAATGATTCTATTATCTGGTTTACAACTGGTTTAATCAAGATATGTTGGAAGTTTAATTTATCGAGAACAGGTATTTTTACCAAATAGATAAGAGTTGTTTTGTTATGTAGAACAGAGACATTAGAAAAGTCCAGCATTTCTTCAATTGAAAGTGGAGTTAAGTTTTGATCTTCTATGTTAATTCTTGCCCACTGAACGGCATGCCTTCTTCTTTTATTAGTCTTATTTGATTTTGAAAATTTATAGAAATTTCATTAGTGAAAAAATTGTCCTTTTTAATTGAGTACGTTAAGCTATTAGGTGTTTTCGTAAAGTTTATTTATTCATTGTTCCAACTGTTTGTTGATTATTGTTTGACACAAAATCATATATATTTTGAGTTCACATTACTAGGTCATCGTGATCAGTTTATGAACCTATGAACCTATGCAGTTTTTGGATCTCGTGTGTCTATGATTCAATGAGGATGTTGTGGCGTGAAATGTGGTGAATGTTTGTGTTATTTCATGGTGTAAGGTGGGATATAGATGATTGTTTTTTAACTCATTCTCAGTATAGTGTGATAAGGAATTGATGGCATTTTCTATTTGGTTTTGGTCAGTGATGTGAGAGATGGTTATGGTGGAGATTTGTACTTTACCCACACCTGTGTTGATAGAAATGGTTTGGGCATCGGTAAAATTAAAAGTTTCCATGAAGCACGAACTTGACCTTAAAATTGTCAGTAATCTGTTGATAGCGAATTGTTGTTTTTATACTCTCTGAGGGGTATAATGGGTTTGTCAGAAGTATGTAACAGGCAGAAGGAGGCGTGGCAGACCCCATAAAGTATATATATTCTTGATCAGCATCAACAGCCGAGTCGATATAGCCATGTCCGTCTGTCCGTCTGTCCGTCTGTCCCCCTGTCCGTCCGTATGAACGCAAGGATCTCAGAGATGGTAAGAGCTACAAGTTCAAACGTGGTCAGTATCGACCACATATTTAGTCAGTCAATACAAGTTTGCTTCCTTTTTTTGATGCCACGCCCCATTCGCCCACAATAAGCGAAAAACCAGACATACCTCGGAAAAAATACAGGTTTTTTGCAAATATCTCGGTAACTACGGCACCTAGGGACACCAATTTTGGCATGCAGGTTGCTAGATGCAATATAAAAACAATGGCATCAAAATTTTTTGGATGCCACGCCTCCTTCGCCCACCTTCTTTGTAACTTTTGCAAGCGGCTGGCTCACTTATTTCTTAACGCATAGTTTTGTAACTTAGCATACACTTGCAGACAAATAATATCAAACGATTGTGAAAATTTCATTAAAATCGGACTATAATTAAAAAAGTTTGTCATACAAACTTATATTTTTATCGCAATAGCAGTGCACTGCTTTCGTTTACGCTGCAGTGTTGACAAGCAGTGCACAATCAGTGCTTGTGTATTTAAAACTCACTCAGTGCACTGCTTGTGTGTATAAAATTTAAGCTGTGCACTGCTTGTAAGCAGTCCAAAATGAACTCATAATTGGAAACGAAGCTCAGAGGGTATTACACGGTCGGCATGCCCGACTGAGGTTTTCTTTCTTGTTCATATTACTTTTATGAATTTTTTTTCCTGACTCGGTTAGTATAGTAGTTCCCTTGTCTTCTTTTAATATTTCTTCCTGAATCTAGTTTGGATCCTAAGAGTGTGATTACTTAAAAATTTCCTGTCCGTTAGTGCAGTTTTGTATTTGTCCCCGTTCTTTATTATGGTTTTGTAGGTCTTTTGCTTGTTTATTTATGAATTTCTCGATATTATTTTGTCTTGATTTTTCGTAACTCTCTGGGTCGGTAGTAATGTTTCTTCCAAAAAATATGTCTAAAGGGGGTATAGTTTGTTACTGAGTGAATTGAGGAATTGTACTCGTAAATTGCCCTATCTAATAATTCTTTGAAGTTGCTATGTGCTTGCATAATTTTTAAGCATCGCATTATTTCGGACAAAGTAGAGTAAAATCTTTCAATTTGCCCATTGACTGAGCTTTTGTATGGTGGAGCTTTATAAAGGTCTATATTTAATTGATCTCTAAGCATGAAGGTTATTGAGTCTGAATTCAACAATTTTTCGTTATCCATTACTATACACTTTGGTACTGCATAGTAGAATACAATATCGTGTAAAAGATCTTTAATGTCTTTAATTGCTTTGGATTTTAGGATTCTTCCCTGGGCTTATTTTGAAAATTTGTTTATTGCTGTCAATACTAATGTTTTTTCTTTTGAGTAGATGTCTATATGAATAATATGTCCTGGGTATTGAGGAATTGGTGTTTCTTTTAGTTATGGGTTTGGTGGATGTCTGTCATATTTTTGTTCTTTACATACTCTACATTGTTTAATTAAGTTTCTTATTTTTTCTTTCATCTTGGGAAAGTACAATTTTTCCGAAATTTGCCTTTCTTCTCTGTCATACCATGATGAGCCCTGTTGTGTTCCTTAAGTATTTTTTCATCTTGTTCGGTGTCTGTTAAGATATCTTTTACCTGTAGTGACTTAAATCTGATTTTATAGTTTGTGAAATATAGTGGATAGATTCTCTGTATTTGTCAGATGTTATCTTCAAATGTTATGATTCCGTTTACAACATATGGATTAAGGTATTTTTTTAAGATGGTCAGTAATTCCTTTTCGTTGTAAGTTGGCTGTTCGATAGTATCTATGGAATTTTGGGAATGGAATATCGAAATTATAACTAATTAAATCGTTCTTTTTAATAAAGATTTGTTTTCTAAAAGCATAAATGGGGATTTCTACACTGTGAATTAAACTTTCTCCTGAGCTTTCAGCACTATTTGGTTTGATGTAACTGAGTTAATTTGAATAGGTCATGATAAAGCATCTGCCACCACATTACTTTTACCTGGTTTGTATTCCAACTACTGAGTGAATAAGTTAGCGGTTTGTGATCTGTGAAAATCTTTACTTTTGCTCTACCGTACAGGTAGTTTTTGAGGGCTTTCAATACCCAAATTACTGGTAGAATCTCTTTTTCATTAGTGACATAATTTTCTTCTGCTTTGGAAAGCGTCCTTGTGATAATAAGGCGCCTATGGCGAAATCGGAAACATCTGTTGTTAGTTGAAATTCTTTGTTGAAGTCGAGGAATTGAAGAATAACTTCATCGGATACAAAGGAATTCTTGATTTTGTTGAAAGCTTCTATTGCATCTTGATTCATTTTTATTAATTTTTTCTTTGATTCTGTTTTGGACACTCGTCCATCTTCCCCTCTTGAAAGATAGCTAAGTGGTTTAGCTAACTTAGCAAAATCTCTTATGAACCTTCTACAATAATCTGTTAATCCTAGGAAAGCTCTTAGATCACTTAATGTTCTGGATTGTGGATAATTGGCTATCGCTTTGTTTGTGTTTGTCTCTATGCCTTTGTCAGAAACAACGAATCCTAGAAATTCGACCTTGTTCTTATAAAATTTACATTTGTCCAATTGACATTTAATATTGGGCGTCGTAGAGTTTGGAATATTGTTTAGAGGTTTTTCGTGTGCGATTGTGTATCCTTACTGAAAATTATTATTTCGTCAATATAAATGTAGAACATTTTTCCAATGTGTTCTCTTAAGATATCATCAAGCGCACGTTGAAAAATGGAAGGTGCATTTTTTAGTCCAAATGGAGTCGTGTAAACTCGTATTTGCCGTTATTAACGGAGTAAATAAATGCTATATCTGGCGGTTTTATCGGAATCTGAAGGGATCCGCTTTTAAGGTCAAGGACAGAAAAAAGTTTATTGTTGCCGAGTTGTGCTAATACTTCGTTAATCTCATGTATGGGATATTTGTCTGCTATAGTGGATTTGTTGAGTTTTCGATAGTGTATTACCATTCAATATTTTTTTTCTCCAGATGCATCTATTTTTTTTTGAAACTATCCACACTGGTGAATTATATGGTGACCGTGAAGGTCGAATAATGCCGTTATCCAGCAGCTCTTGCTTTTGTTTGTTCACTTCGTCCTTTAAAGACATTGGGAACTGATAGAATTTTGAATATATTGAGGAATCAGTAGAGGTTTTGATTTCTGCTTGAACATTGGTCGCGTATGTTAGTTTTTCGTTTGGGTCTGCTAAGAGTTGCCAATATTATTTTACTAATTTATCAAGATCTAATTTTTGCATATCATCTAGATGTTCTGTTCTAGGAATGATAGTAGGTTAGGTTAGGTTAGGTAATACGGACCGCTCAGCCAATGGCCGAGTACACTCGGAGGCCATGGGGCCCATTGTGATGTCCGTCAGCTGTTGGTGTAGATTAGGGATGGGGGGGAATATAGGTGCTGGGTGGGGCGTTTGTTGGGATATAACGGGGATGAAACGACGTGTCTTTAATTCCAGTGGCTATTCCCAGTTACCCGGAACCAGCCTGTGGAATCAAGGAAGAGCACCAGATCCTCTAGTTGCGTATTTGCGAGGCTGTCTAGGTCTTCGTAGAAGGGTGCCCCGAGGAATCGGGATCTTCTTCTACTGAGTGCAGGACAGCAGCACAAGAGGTGTTGGATGCTTTCTTCCTCCTCTTCATCGCAGCAGCTACGACAGAAGTCCTGCGATAGTACACCGTACCTATGGGCCATACGGCCGATGGGGCAGTGTCCCGTGAGGACTCCTGTCAGCATCCTTATCCTACCCTTGTTAAAGTGTAGGAGTTGAGATGTTCGCTTCTGGTTATAGGATGGCCATAGCGCTTTCGATACCAGAGTGACACACCAGAGTGACCTGGCACCCAAACGAGCCTGACAGAGTGCTGATGGAGTTGGTTTAGCGCCCTGGCGGTGTTGCGAACAAGCTTACTTCTGGTTGTGTTGGAGGACAGAGCCTTTATTGCTGCCTGGCTGTCGACATAAACAGATATGTTCCTTGGGACATCTCTCAAGGTGGATATTAGTTTTGCCGACTGCCAGACCGCGTAGATTTCTGCCTGAAACACGCTGCACCAGTCCGGGAGACGGAATGAAAGCTGTGTGGGTGGTTCCTGTGAGTAGACCCCAGCCCCCGTACCTTCATCTGTCTTGGATCCATCTGTGTAGATTGATAGTTCATTTCTCCTTATCGGAGTTTCGAGCTGCCAATCTTTCCTATCGGGAATGACTGTGTTGAAAACGTCATCCCATTTGTATTCTTCCTCGCATCGATCACTTTCCCCCGGCATAACAGTTGCTCCGAAAGAGTTCAGAATACTGCCGTGTCCTGTGGCACTAGGCTTGAGGAGTCCTATTTTGAGTAATCTCACTGCACTCCTCACTGCCGTGTACTTGAGGAAAATGTCGATCGGTTTCAAATCGAGTATAACATCGAGGGCTGCCTGGGGAGTGGATCGTGTGCATCCTGTCACGCCCAGGCAGGCCATCCTTTGCACCCTATGAAGATTGCTTAGATGAGATTTGGTTAGAGCCGCCTCCCACCAGACCAATGCTCCATAGGTTAGGATGGGTCTAACCACAGCCGTGTATAGCCAATGGATTATGTACGGCTGTAGTCCCCACCTTTTGCCAAAGGTCTTTTTACAGATGAAAAAGGCTTGGAGTGCTTTTTTCATCCTTTCCTCTGAGTTTCTCTTCCAGGAGAGCTTTGAATCGAGTATTACACCCAAATACTTTGCCTCCCTGGATAACTTGAGCTGTGTTCCTCCAAGCATTGGAAGGTTAAAGCTCTGTATCTTGTATCTTTTGGTGAAGAGAACTACCTCAGTCTTGTTGGGGCTTGCCCCCAGACCATGTTGTCCTGCCCACCGCAGGGTTAGGCACAGTGCGTTCTGAAGAAGCTCGCTTAGTGTGGGTAAGAATTTGCCCGTAACCAATAGAGCTAAATCATCCGCGTATGCTGTCCCTCTGCATCCTTCATCTTTTAGTTTGAAAAGCAGACTGTTCAGTACTAGGTTCCACAGCAAGGGGGATATGACTCCCCCTTGGGGTGTACCTCTCGTCGCTTTTCTCCTAATTGTGGCCACGCCGAGGTGAGAATTGATCATGATCGTATCCGTACGTTGTTAAAGGCACCCTCGATATCGAGGAATGCCGCCAACGTAAACTCTTTTCTCTCGAGGGCCACTTCAATATCACTCACCACCTCATGCAGCGCTGTCTCAACTGATCTACCTTTGAGATAGGCGTGTTGAGAGCTACTGAAAGTCCGAGGAGTGAGTTTTTCTCTTAGGTGTAGATCCAACAGTCGTTCTAGCGTTTTCAGCAAAAACGATGATAGACTGATGGGTCTGTAGTCTTTGGGTGAGCAGTGGTTTATCTATCCAGCTTTGGGAATGAATGCCACTCTCACTTCTCTCCAGCTTCGTGGGATATACCCCGAAAGGATGCATCCTCTGAAGATTCTTGTCAGCCACGGCAACAGATCATTGCACGCGGCTTGAAGGGGTTTGAACGATTTGATGGCCCAGGCTATTTGTTCATCGCTAATAATGTTGTTGATGATGGTCTCATCACTCATAAGGGTCGTGAAAAATCGAGAAATCAAATATATAGAACGAATTGCAATTTCAATATTAATTACAATATATTTGGACTTAGTCAATCGCGGAAAGGCATTTGGTGGCGTGCGTGCGTTCTAAACGAAAGTTCTGGTCGACTGACTGGCACAACAGCTGTGCAGTTGCATACAAACATACGAAAACTTACATGCTAGCTTAAGTATAAGAGAACTAGAATACAATATAGGCAAATTCAATAGGATCGTTTGATCATTCTAACAATTTCAGGGTTTTCTCTTATGCTAACTAAATATACAAGTGTATGCTCCAACATCCCGGCCACCTTGAAGGGATCGCCTTCAAACCAATAGTAGCCTCGCCAACTTGTGTCCTGTGCGGTTTGACATGACCATGGCAGTTTCATCGCCGGCCACCATGTTGCATCGTCCTCCTTCTGGTCGATTGCCTTCTGAAATCCTTTCCCCTGATTGCTCGTCCCCACGAAGTACGTCGTTTTGTCCAAGATCAACTGAGCGGGGATGCCAGGTCGAGCAATGAAGCTGTTTAAGGTGCAAACAAAGGCTTTAGTAAACAAATCGGTAATAAATTCTATGTGAACAACCTTTGAAACAAAACATACGAGCACCGAAATCGTCCGCTTGTTCGCAACGAAACCTTTATAGGACCACAAAAATCGATCTCAAGGACATAAAGGAGCCGAACAGCTGATAAGCGATCTGCCGGCAAGGTACCAATTATTTGCACCACTAGCTTCGGTTTATGCCTGGAGCAATTTAAACACTTTCGCACTAGCAGAGTGCATTCTATTCGAGTATTTTCGACACAATTCAAAGTCAATCTAGTTACGCGGTGGGTCGCACTCTAAAACAAAACAACAACTCCAATGCAAGTGTATGCAGGCGAGCGCTGATCGTTGGCAACAACAAGCAATAGCGAATAGCGCAAGCGAAATTAACTAAAAATATTCAGCTGATAAACGATAATCGGCTGATTAAAGTTAATTTGGAGTTGACGACAAACTATAAATAGGCTGCAGCACACGAAAAGTAAAACAACAACAAGCGAAAGCGAATACCGAAAACAATTTGCTTGCAGTTGCTATGCTTACCTATGTATGTTTGTTGTCGCTTTATATGTTTGTATGTATGTATGTAGCGCACCGTTATCTATGTGCAAGCAACAACTAAAACGAAGATCAATAACCACCACCGTATGTACGCAGATCTTGGCGAATAGCGGAACTAGAGTGAACGACAATTATGTACATATAAATATATATATAAACACTAGAACTGTTAAATTCTTAACGGTTTATATTTATTTATGACAATTATGTATGTTTTGCTTCAATATATTTGTTCACAAATTTAATTTTCTCAGTGCCGAAACGCAATATCTTTAATGTGCAATAAATGAGGGAGCTTTAATTTGTACAATAAATAGGCGGCAATTATGCTTGCATTTAATTTACATATGTATATATGTATGTACATATGCTGCCCTATGCACTGATTCGTTTGGGCACTGTTACCTTGTCATCAGAAGAGTCGCTCTTGGGCTCAATTCTGGGTATTCTCTCCAATAACTGGGACAGAAGAGGGAACCGACAGTCTTAAATCTGCAACCGTGTCCAAAGATCAAATCCAAATTGTCCAGACTTCGAAGACCAAAGCAGCAAACAACAAAACAAAGCTCAAACGATACGCACAACCAAACCAAACCTTGAAATTGTCTAAATAGACCGACGAACGCGATTAAAAGTCCCTGCTCGGGCGCCAATGAAAAATCGAGAAATCAATATATAAAGAACGAATTGTAATTTCAATATTAATTACAATATATTTGGACTTAGTCAATCGCGGAAAGGTATTTGGTGGTGTGCGTGCGTTCTAATCGAAAGTTATTGTCGACTGACTGGCACAACAGCTGTGCAGTTGCATACAAATATACGAAGACTTACATGCTGGCTTAAGTATAAGAGAACTAGAGTACAATATAGGCAAATTCAATATGTTCGTTTGATCGTTCTAACAATTTGAATGTTTTCTCTTATGCTAACTAAATATACAAGTATATGCTCCAACAATATTCAACGGACAAATTTTTTGGAATGTAACGTAAAAAATTGGAAAAGGTATTAGCACTAACCATACAATACATAGATGTGTTATCCTAAACAAAGATTTGCACGCATTTGCAGCAGCACTCATGGAACCCACAGCGTTATCGATAGCTTTTTTTAAACATCAGTGGGCTGATATCGAACGCAATTTGGAGCAAGCGTTAGACTGTGATAAACAGTCAAACGAAGCGCTAGCATCTTAGTGTGTGTGCCGTGCATGCAGTTTTCAAGGCCACATGTCAATGCTAACTCAATTCAATTTTTCAGTTTTTAGCAAATCAGAGACATAGAAAAAGGAACATATACAACTGATGAGTGTATGTGTTCATAATTAGACGGCGGGCCGCAAATTTGGCGGTGGTCGAGCTGGTAGAGACACCGCTCGGTGTGCAGGAGGTCGCAGGTTCGAAACCCAGGGCGAGTGTTGCTATGAGTATCATTTTTAAATTTCTAATGTCATTTATTAATAATTAGAATAACAACATTTGGTTTTTTTTGTTTCTTTTCAAAAAAAAAAAACTCTCCAATAACATTAGAAATTTAAAAAACTATAAAGAAAAACGGCAACTGGACTGGGACTTGAACCACGGATCTCGTGCACAGCGAGCGGCAACGCTACCAACATAACCAAATTGGCAATTAGAAAAATCTTGCCAAAATCAATGGATCTCATTAGCATGCATGTTATTAGTGTTTACTATGTGTTTTGTTTTTGCGCGCGCTTCTTATTTTGCTTTAACATAACGGATTAATTTTTTCTTCTTGCACTATTTTTGACCACGCTTTTGTTCAACCGCGTTTTTTCGTCTCTTTCATTTAGTGCTTTGCTTTAATTTGCATAGGAGTGAAAATTGCAATTGCAACATGAGTGAAGTTAAAAGTAGATATAATACAAAAAGTGGGTTGAAGTGCATTATAGAATCATGCCTGCGAAGCTATATAGATGGCTCAGAGCGTTTTCCGGTAAGATTATTCAAGTTCCCTCACAATGAAACTGTCCGTCGCCAGTGGGTTTCAAACTGCAATTTGCCATGTGACACCAACGTAAACAAGGCTTTTATTTGCAGCTTACATTTTGAAATAAAATTTTTAGGTAAAAAGTTTTTAAAAGCAGGTGCTATACCAACTTTGCAGCTGTTTATAGAAAATAAATTAAATTTAACAAATTTGGATATGGGTGACCAAGGTGATCCATTTGATTTTATCGACATTGTGGATGACGAAATTTCTAGCTTCCACCATGTACGTATAGACGCTGATGCCACAAAAACGAGCATGAATATTCGTAAGATATATGGAATGAAGGGACAGGAGTATTTTTTTTGATATTGTCACGCCTAAACCAGGATGCACTTGAACATCTATTTCACTTAATTAGAAGTAGAGGTGGTACAAGCAATAATCCAATGCTCTTTGAGTTTAACGCAATTATTTCCAAAATGTTGTCAATGAAAATTATTACTTCGAAAACAACAACAGGTATTTGCGAGCCAGATGACGATATTCTTGTAAACTTGGTTGAAGAAACGAAACAAGAACTGGCTGATGAAATCGAAAATGACCAAGATCAGGTGTGTTCCGATGATTTCAACATTAGCTTTGATGATGAAGATATGGTGATAACCGAGGTTAATGAAAAACAACCCACTAGTGAAAATGCATTGAGATATTTTGTGGAATTCGTGACGCATAAATCACGACAAAAGTTCAATTGTGATACCTGCAAAGAACTATTTAAACAAAAAGTTGCCCATTACGATAATTCAGAGTTTTTTATTTTTAACAAAAACTTTAAGATTATCAATAAATATTTGAAACTCAAAGCCCCACAAGACGAGTTTTTTAATCTCATGAAGCTACATTATTCTATTTTTCATAATTTTATTTAAAAATTTTCCACATGCTCGAAAAATAAAAGAGAAAATAATTAATGAATGTATTTCGCATACAGAAAGCGATACACAATACAAAGATTGGTGTAGTGAAACCCATAAATGCAGTGAGCATAGAAAACATATTCTCTCTTATTTTCTGCTCGTCTTGCTTAAGAAAAATAGTATATGGCTCATGGAAAATTTGTGTGGCTCATCGGAAAAACAAAAAAGTACAAGAAAAATAGAAATTCTACAGTCTTAAAATAAAGTCATTTGTACTTTTTACTGCAGAGTTGGTATATTCAGGTATAAATGTCTGTCCGTGCACATGGGGCTAGTTTCAAAAATTTCATTGTAGATATATTTGAATGTTACATTTTTAGAGAAATAGGTAGGTGTAGGTGGGGAACATGGAGAGATTTAAATGAAAAGCATTTAATCATCTCAAGTCGACTCGAAGGTCATTGTTTATGACCGCATTGCTACGCAATGGCCTCCTCGTGGTGTTCCCTAAATACCGATTTATATGTATATATACAGTTATGTTCATGAAGAAAATGTTAATTTCTTGATTTTTATATAATTAAATAATACACTGCTATTTTCGTGAGAACAGCTATGTGTATATATTGTACATTATAATCGGAAGCAAATTCGAGCGGCGACCTATAATATTTAATAATAATATTTTATTTAACTTAAATTTTTTATTACATTGCATATTCTAAATATTGTTATTTTTGAAAATTATTTAAGCTTTAATATGATTTTATAAAATGTTTCAATACTCGTTGGTTTGATGCTCGAAAAAAAGCAAAACGGAATACTTGGGGATTTTTCGTCCCACTTCGTTCGTTTGAAACCAATTTTTGAGACCAAATATATGAAAAATTCCAAGTACTTGGAAGATGGCCGCCAACGAATGTACTTACAGAATGTATGTACAGCCCTCTAATACATAAAACGATGGAAAGTTTTCCAGAGCGGGAGTAATTATGTAAGTGATCTTTAATTTACTCACATATATTGTTGAAACATTTTTTTGCCCTTTTGAAATTTTAATATTGGGTTAAAACCAAAGAAAAACTAGTAGGAACGGCAACAGTCGAGCGAGCCGACTGTAATATACTACCGCGAATTCTAGAGCAAAATCAAGTGCTCAATGTGAGATGTCTTATAAACTAAAGAGCCAAACATAGTAATAACCTATTTATGAGAAAAGGCGTAGTATTTCCAACATTTCAAATTTTGTAAATACGATTGCTTATAATGTAGTTGATCAATTCCAATCAAAACAGCTCAGAATATTAAAAAAATATACTTTGCAACTACTGTGTAGGTTTGGTTTGGATAACTCAATACTAAAGACATGTCTTGGTCCTGATGTTTGTCAGATTATTTATATGGGAGGCACGGGATATAGTTGCCCGATCCGAACCAAAGTTGGTCAGCATCCTTATCCTACTCTTGTTAAAGTATAGGAGTTGAGATGTTCGCTTCTGGTTATAGGATGGCCATTGCGCTTTCGATACCAGACAGCTCAGGCCGACCTGCGTGTATTTGCCATGATTCTAGCACTGCCCTCTAAATGTGAGAGGATGTGCTGAAAGGGTCTGGGTATATCGCTTATTGCACAATTAGCCGGTAGCGCCGATCCTTCTCTAGCGCACTCGTCAGCCATTTCGTTGCCTGTCACACCAGAGTGACCTGGCACCCAAACGAGCCTGACAGAGTGCTGATGGAGTTGGTTTAGCGCCCTGGCGGTGTTGCAAACACGCTTACTTCTGGTTGTGTTGGAGGACAGAGCCTTGATTGCTGCCTGGCTATCGACATAAACAGATTTGTTCCTTGAGACATCTCTCAAGGTGGATATTAGTTTTGCCGACTGCCAGACAACGTAGATTTCTGCCTGAAACACGCTGCACCAGTCTGTGAGTAGACCCCAGCCCCGTACCTTCATCTGTCTTGGATCCATCTGTGTAGATTGAAAGTTCATTTCTCCTTAGCGGAGTTTCGAGCTGCCAATCTTTCCTATCGGGAATGACTGTGTTGAAAACGTCATCCCATTTGTATTTTTCTTCGCATCGATCACTTTCCCCTGGCATAACAGTTGCTCCGAAAGAGTTCAGAATACTGCCATGTCCTGTAGCACTAGGCTTGAGGGGTCCTAGTTCGAGTAGGAAAATGTCGATCGGTTTCAAATCGAGTATAACATCGAGGGCTGCCTGGGGAGTGGATCGTGTGCATCCTGTCACGCCCAGGCAAGCCATCCTTTGCACCCTATGAAGATTGCTTAGATGAGATTTGGCCAGAGCCGCCTCCCACCAGACCAATGCTCCGTAGGTTAGGATGGGTCTAGCTACAGCCGTGTATAGTCAATGGATTATGTACGGCTGTAGTCCCCACCTTTTACCAAAGGTCTTTTTACAGATGAAAAAAGCTTGGAGTGCTTTTTTCATCCTGCTTTGAATCGAGTATTACACCCAAGTACTTTGCCTCCCTGGATAACTTGAGGTGTGTTCCTCCAAGCATTGGAAGGTTAAAGTTCTGTATCTTGTATCGTTTGGTGAAGAGAACAACCTCAGTCTTGTTGGGGTTTGCCCCCAGACCATGTTGTTTTGCCCAGGGTTAGGCACAGTGCGTTCTGAAGAAGATCGCTTAGTGTGGGTAAGAATTTGCCCGTAACCAATAGAGCTAAATCATCCGCATATGCTGTCACTCTGCATCTTTCATCTTTTAGTTTGAAAAGCAGACTGTTCAGTAATAGGTTCCACAGCAAGGGGGATATGACTCCCCCTTGGAATGTACCTCTCGTCGCTTTTCTCCTAATTGTGGCCACGCCGAGATGAGAATTGATCATCCTGCAGCTGAGCATGTTGCTAAGCCATCGGGTGATCAACGGGTGCGAGCCTATGTAGACCAGTGCGGCCGTTATAGACTCTATCCGTACGTTGTTAAAGGCACCATCGATATCGAGGAATGCCGCCAACGTAAACTCTTTCTCTTAAGGGCCACTTCAATATCACTCACCACCTCATGCAGTGCAGTCTCAACTGATCTACCTTTGAGATAGGCGTGTTGAGAGCTACTGAAAGTCCGAGGAGTGAGTTTTTCTCTTAGGTGTAGATCCAACAGTCGTTCTAGCGTTTTCAGTAAAAACGATGATAGACTGATGGGTCTGTAGTCTTTGGGTGAGCAGTGGTTTATCTTTCCAGCTTTGGGAATGAATGCCACTCTCACTTCTCTCCTCGTTTCCTTCCGTATCTGCCTCAGTTCCGTTGTCCACCAAGCTTGTTGCCTGGACTTTGGAACTCGACTGATGGGACAGGATTTGAGAAAGGCTTTACAGAGTCCATCCGTAACGGTTTGGGTTGCTTTCTCAAGCGTGCCCGGGTGTCGTAGCTGTCCCACTGGGTGAGCAAGAACTCCTTAGCATGCCTTGAGAATTTGACCCAATCCGTTCGTTTGGCATTTCTGAAGGGTGGTGCCTTATCTTGGGGCCACCTGATCTCAAAAAGTATCCTGTAGTGATCCGAGAAGGAGCACTCATCGGATACATGCCAGTTGTCTATGGTGAGGGAGACACTATTGGTCGCTAAGGTTATGTCGATAACCTCTGCTCGACTCTAGTTGCGGAAAGTGGGGTGATCACCCCGATTGCACACTACAAGACTCGAGAACAGTACGAATTGCAATAGGGACTCTCCTCGCTTGTTGATGCCTGTGCTTCCCCACAAAGTGTGGTGAGCTTTTGCATCGCAACCCAGGACCACATCGGTGCCTTCCTTCATCGCCTGTTGAATGAGGGCCTTGATATTATCCGAGGGCGGTTCTTCTTCTTCATACGGTAGGTATGCTGAGGCCAGGTATAGGTTAGCCCCGTTCCTTCTTTCGCATAGTGCTACCGTCAAGTCGCTGCTGCTGTAACGAGAAGAAAAGAGAACGTTAAGTCCAGCTCTTACCACGATACAGGTTCTTGACGAACCCTATCACCTACGATCCAGGGCTCCTGGATGAGTGCCACATCAACCCTCTCCTTGTCCATAAACCGCAGTAGGTCAACCGAGGGGACCCTCGAGTGATGCAGATTAATCTGCACCACTTGGAGTCTGTTCGGTTGACCTAACATCCTTCTGCGCTCCTCCTCCGGGAACGAATGCTCTGACGCACCCTTATCCCATCTTTAGCCGGCACTGCTTCCGGAGGATGTGGCTTTTGGATTCCTGACCAATACTGATCCAGAGATCCTTGCCGTTTCCCTTGTCGCGTGCCAGCCCTCTTGTGATAGCCCAGTCTTCAGACGCACAGTCCAGGTTCTGGCGCTGTAACAAACCAAGGGTGGCTTGATCCTCCATAATTGGAGGTGGAATCCAAACCTTGATTATTGTGTGTTCCGGAACCTGGTCTGTGGGGACGACATCAATCTTTGCACCAGGTCAAGGTTCCCCGATGTTGAGGACCATGTCCTTAAGGAACTCCAAAGATTCCTTATTGGCACAGGCCACAACCTTGGCGCCCTTGTACCACTTGACGCCGTCGAACTCGGCTGTGAACGGATTCACTGGCCGAGTCATTGCATCAAGCAGTGCCTGGCTTATCGATTTTTCCAGGACTAGCCATTTTTCAGCAGAAAGTTTCCCTTCCGGGTGGTTTCTGTCTATGATGACTGCCTGGAGTTCGGGCTTCGAGCTGAGGCCGTCACTGTCACAGTCACCGAATGACGACGCTACGGGGCCTGTGCTAGCACCCCTGCACGCCGGTACTGGAGTATCCACCCCCTGCACCGTAACTTTTTCCTCTTCTTTGACTTCTTCCATGGTTCATCCCTTAGGACAACTCCGAAAAACCCCGGCTCATTTATTCAGGTAGCCACCCCTAACGTTTTATGCCAACCGTCAGGCTTACCTCATAACCATGGCTCAGGTTCACTACCACTATCATGCCGCGGCATGACAGGACTCTGGACCCAGCCTTAGCTAGACACTGCATCGCCTCGAAGGGCAGGGGACATTGAGTCGTCCGGTCTTCCGGGACGATGCAATGTCCATTGCCCAGCCGGCACCCTCTTGGAGGGTTCAGTTAGAGAATTTTAGCCAGCCCCCGAGATCTAGGTTTTCATACAAACGAACGGACAGACGGACATGGCTTTATCGACTCGACGGTTGATGCTGATTAAGAATATATATACTTTATGGGGTCTGCCAGACTTCCTTCTGCCTGTTACACACAAACTGCTTCTGACAAACCTAGGATACTACTTCGTACTCCGTACGCTGTAGTTAATAACTATAGAGGTATTTTAAAGTTGTCTGCAATTCTTAAGGCATTTGAGAAACTTATAGCTTCTCGATTGCAACAGTTTGGAGATCAATGTTTCATCCTGGGTTTGTGAAATATACATCTACTACCACTAACTTGTTAGAATTTACCTTTTTAATTATACAAGATTTTCAAAACAAATTGCAGACTGTTGTCATTTATACTGATTTTAGTAAGTCATTTGACTCTGCTGGGTTTCCCAAAGACCTTTATTCTTTGGGTTTCTAACTACCTAACTTCCAGAACCCAAAACGTTTTTAAACACTGGGTTTGTCAGAAGTATGTAACAGACAGAAGGAGGCGTGGCCGACCCCATAAAGTATATATTTTCTTGATCAACATCAACAGCCGAGTCGATATAGCCATGTCCGTCTGTCTGTCTGTCCGTATGAACAAACTTATCTCAGAGATGGTAAGAGCTACAAGTTCAAACTTGGTCAGTATCGATCACATATTTAGTCAGGCAATACAAGAATCTTTTTTTTTTTGATGCCACGCTCCATTCGTCCACAATAAAAGAAAAACTAGACATACCTCGGAAAAAATACATGTTTTTTGCAAATAACTCGGTAACTATAATACCTAGGGACACCATTTTGGCATGCAGGTTGCTATTTGCAATATAAATATAATGCCATCAAAATTTTTTGGATGCCACGCCCCCTTCGCCTACAATTGCGTTGAAACTTTGAATGCCTCTGGCTCACTTATTTCTTAACGTATACTTTTGTAACTTGGTGTATAGAGACAAATAATATTAAACGATTGTGAAAATTTCATCAAAATCGGACTATAGCTAAAAAAGTTTCTCAAACAACGAAAATCGATACTTTCAAGCGAGACATAGCCACGTGCATTGCACTGAGCTCTGCACACAAGCAGCGAAAACGAAAAACGTGTGAGCGAGATAGACATACAAATATGTGTGCATGTTATGTTCTTGCAGCAGCTATGTTACTCCAATTTGAACTCATCTAATTTGAAACGAAGCTCAGAGGGTATAATACGGTCGGCATGCCCGACTGACATTTTCTTTCTTGTTTTAAATGATACAGTATCTAAATCTGTTGGAGTATCTTCTGGTGTATCTCAAGGAAGTCATCTTTTAGCCTTGTTATTTTCTCTGTTTATAAATGATCTGCCTTCTGCAATAAGTCATTTTCGTGTGTTGATGTATGCCGATGATGTTAAATTTTGGGCGTCGGCTGCAGAGTCCAACCTTGGTACCGTGTTACAAAGTGCCTTGCTAATTTTGAAACATGGTGTATAGTACATTTATTAAATCTTAATCATAGTAAATGTAACGTAATGTCCTTCAGCAACCGAGTTCCCTTCTTTAAAAATTATATTATAAATAGCAAAGATCTTGACAGAATTGAGTCGATTGTTATTTGCTGCGACGTAGTGCTAAGGGGAGGAAATGCGTTTAGTTGGGTTAGGGACGAACACGACAGACATACATGCAAAACTACGCCCACGCATATGCGGCGGGATAAGTCCGCTAGATCGGAAGGAACACGGGTATAACCGAGTGCGGGCTTCGAGCGCTCTCAGCAAACCCAGGGGTGCCGGGATTGTTCACACGGCGACGGGATCAAATCCTCGTCTCTTTTCTCGCTACGTTAATATTCTACTGCCGGGATTGTTCACACCGCAAGCGGGATCAAGTCTCCAAGTACCACCAGAAGATCACGATCAGAGAGCATTGAAGCAATAGACTTTATAACCGATAAATGCGCTAGGTAAAAAGAATTATCGGAAGATGGAGGAATGTAGGAACAAGTTATATAAATGTTAATATTAGATAATGTTAACTTTACAGCAACAAATTCTACACTATTTACGAAGATAAATTAGCATCAACAGCTATAAGCACACCTCCCCCACGACGAGGGGTGCGATCATTTCTAAAAATGGAAAACTTATTACATAAAATTTCAGTGTCAAGCATGTCGGGCCTTAACCATATTTTAGAATAGGCAACGACGATGAAAATTAAAATCAAAACTATTTAGGTAGAGTACAAAGTTTACAACAAATACCTCTTACATTCTGATAGCAAGTGAGAGGGAGAATGTTGGTTTTTTTTTTTGTTATAGATAGTGTAGAAGGCTGAACAAAAGTTGAAGAATTTAGTACAACCGGAGACCAATTTATTTTTTTTAGCTGTGTATTCTTTTACAATTAAGTGGTCTGGCCAGAACTCTTTGCACTGTTCGGCAGTGTAATGGTTCTTCACGGGTGCGGAGTGTGGACTTATGCAGACGTTATACTCCTAAAAAGGAAATAATACGCTGACCCAAAAATTTTCAGGGCAAGATTTCGAATTGGTGTGTACCTCTAGCTATGCTCTATCTCTTGTTGTTAACCATGATAAACCTTAACATAACATTTTATTAGGTACACTATAAACTATACAAAGATAAATAAAATACAGAATTTTGATTACAAATCCGACAAAGATTTTAGCTGCTTTTTACTCGGCGATGTACATAAGGAAATCAGATGACGCGGTCTCCATGTTTCTCTACCCTCCCTACCTATGTCTCTTAAGACACTTTTTGTAGAACCTACTAGCTAGCGCATTGTGCTAACTATCATCACCCTCTACTCAGGACGAATTACAAAGAATTTAATACATAATTAAACAATAATTGTAACGGTTTAATGATTTAATGACCATTTTGAAAATCCACTGTCTTCATTTGTGGTTATAAATTCCAGAATAATAATAAAAAAAAGAACTTAGTCATATACATATAAGTATGAGAATTGTCTAATGACTTTAGAAAACAAAATAGAAGGAGACGATCAAAAATCAATATTAAATGGAATCTCAAAAGTTACCCTTAACGATTCTATATAATATGAGCGATGTATGCATGTATATATATATATATAAATAGATTAAATCAAATACCCTTACGATTTTGCGTTTAGATACTTTTACTTCATCCGATATTCTTGAGCTCAACGATGACGGGGGTATTAATATGTCTGTCCAAAAAATTTATGATTAAAGAAAAAAATATGTATGCAATCATTGGAAAATAATATATAAATCATCAAAAGTTCCGATCTTAAGATGTTCGATCATTACTACCTTCATTGCTTAGACCAAAAGAAATTAATTTACTAATAATTAAACGTCCAGGGCTGCTCTACTAGATACAGGTAACCGGCCATCTATATTTTCGTACAACAACCCCTCATGCACTGCCTCTCTTTAGTATGGGGACTTGGTTTCACGTCCAAATCATCTCAATCCAATGGTTAGGATTACTTGGAAATCTTGTGGCGAGGCAGAATTACTCTAGAGGTGCTCCAGTTTTAGATTACTCGAGTTGTGAGGTTGTGGGACTTAATTCACTTTTCTGAAGACACTCATATATCCTCTATCGCATCAAATAGCACACAGAGAAATAATCTATAAATTAGATTATAATTTGGCCCTCCACGGCCACTGTTCCGGAGCGGATTTGTCCCCTTGGAAAAGGTCCGAGATCCCCCTCCGTTTTGGTTATTATCAATAATAACCTTTTAAATACAAAGGGTAGTAATCTGACTCGACGGGATCACTGTATAATATTATTGCGGCAGAGCTTGTCGATAATTTTCTGGATCTATTTTAAATAAAAATGATCTTAGTTTTATATAAAAAAAATATTTAACTAAACTATTTTATACCAGTTAAATAGCAGTTTAAGACACACTTTCTTTTCCACGCACTCTTGTTTAATTTTTATAAACTTACTTAAGTATTAAATAAAGATAAATTTACTTTATGCTGGGGACCGTTTGCTTATCTCTAATAGTACCTATTAGTCAAAACGAAAGAAAACAAGTAAGGAAGATTACAGTCGAGCTTGCCCGACTGTAGAAGACCCTGAGCCAGTATTTTAAAAAAAGATACTTTGATTAAAAGAAAATTAAATTGAGCCAGTATTCAGAAAATATTTTTATGATTTAAAGAAAATTAAATTGAAGATACATGAATGAATAAATTTTAATACAACTCTACGTCGTATCTATCAGTTTATGAGTGCATTTAGTTCAAAACATTAATTTAACAAGTAAGGAAGATTACAGTCGAGCTTGCCCGACTGTAGAAGACCCTGAGCTAGTATTTTAAAAATGATACTTTGATTAAAAGAAAATTAAATTGAGCCAGTATCCAGATAATATTTTTTTGATTAAAAGAAAATTAAATTGAAGATACATGAATGAATGAATTTTAATACAACTCTACGTCGTATCTATCAGTTTATGAGTACATTTAGTTCAAAACATTAATTTAAAAAAAGCGATAGTTGTAAAAAAAAATATGGACAGTAATACTATTTTCCCCTGTGGGCGGAGGGGCGTGGCATTTCAAAAAGTAATTTTTTTTCAAAAAAGTCAGGAATTAAAAAAAAAGTAAATTTTCTTTAGTTGAGAAAAAGTTTCCGCTACCGGATCGAACCCTAGATCCGTTGCTCTTCGCAGGCGAGCACTCTACTCCCTACGCCACCACACTCTTTTGGGAGTGGAAGCTTAAATACATAATTAAGTAGAATTCAAAATAAATCATCGTCAAATGATTTTGTTTGGAATTTTGGGCAAACAAATTTTTTGCCGATAAAAGTAAACTTAACTAATATTAACTAAATTTAATTGAACTGTTTTGATTATTTTTCGACTGATTTGTATTTTTAAGCAAACTTTCTTTTTGAAAACAAGAAAGAAAATTTCAGTCGGGCATGCCGACCTTGTAATACCCTCTGAGCTTCGTTTTCATTTATATGAGTTCAAATTGGAGTAGCTGCTGCAAGAACTTAACATGCACACATATTTGTATGTCTATCTCGCTCGCACGATTTTCGTTTTCGTTGCAATGCAATTGCTCAGTGCAATGCTCGTGGTTATGCCTTGCTTGAAAGTAACGATTTTTTTAATTATGGTCCGATTTTGATGCAATTTTCACAATCGTTTGATATTATTTGTTTCCCAGTATATCCTAAGTTACAAAACTCTAAGTTAAGAAATAAGTGAGCCAGAGGCATTCGAAGTTTAAACGCAATTGTGGGCAAAGGGGGCGTGGCATCCAAAAAATATAATATAATAGATGGCATTATATTTATATTGCATATAGCAACCTGCATGCCAAAATTGGTGTCCCTAGGTATTATAGTTACCGAGATATTCCCAAAAAACATGTATTTTTTCCGAGGTATGTCTAGTTTTTCGCTTATTGTGGGCGAATTGGGCGTGGCATCAAAAAAAAGAAAGATTCTTGTATTGCCTGACTAAATATGTGATCGATACTGACGAAGTTTGAGCTTGTAGCTCTTACCATCTCTGAGATCTGTTTGTTCATACGGACAGACGCACAGACAGACAGACAGACAGAGAGACAGACGGACATGGCTATATCGACTCGGCTGTTGATGTTGATGAAGAATATATATACTTTATGGGGTCTGCCACGCCTCCTTCTCCCTGTTACATACTTCTGACAAACCCATTATACCCCTCAGAGGGTATAAAAATAATTCGCCTACAAAATGTTAACTATGCAGCATTTTGTTAGCAATTTGTGGACAAAGGGGGCGTGGTATCCAAATTTTTTAAGCGGAATATGTTTATATCATGCATACCAATTTTGGGCTTTCTAGCATTCATATTAAAAAAGTCAAAAATCGAGATAGTCCCACTGTTTCTCTAATTGTGGGCAAAGGGGGCGTGGCATCCAAATTTGAAAATAAACTTGATCTGCGGAACAGAGCTACGAAGCTTCTGCAAAAAGAATGGAATCTCTAGCTATTATACTTGCTGAGAAACAGCCGTTCATACAGACGGACAGACAGACAATTTTCGCACAAAACCATTAGTCCCTTTTGCTCCTTTTCAAAGAGCTCAGGGTCTAAAAAGCGATCGTTGTAAAAATAAAATATGGACGGTAATACTCTTTTCACATGTGGGCGGAGGGGCGTGGCATTTAAAAAAGTGATTATTCTTCAAAAAAGTCAGGAATTAAAAAAAAAAGTAAATTTTCTTTAGTTGAGAAAAAGTTTGCGCTACCGAGGATCGAACCTAGATCCTCTTGCACTTCGCAGGCGCGCACTTTACTCTCTACGCCACCACTCCCTTTTGGGAGTGAAGGCTTAAATACATACTTAAGTAGAATTCAAAATAAATCATCGTCCAAAAATTTTCTTTGGAATTTTGGCCAAACAAAATTTTTGCCGGAGAAGATGAACTTAAATAATATTAACTAAATTTAACTGAACTGTTTTGATTATTTTTCGACTGATTTGTTTTTTTAAGCAAATTCTCTTTTCGAAATAAATAATTGGTCTACAAAATGTTAACTATACAGCTTTTTGTTCGCAATTTGTGGGCAAAAGGGGCGTGGTATCCAAAATGTTTAAAGCGGAATATGCTTATATGGTATCCAGTATCCCATATACCAAATTTGGACTTTCTAGCATTCATATTAAGAAAGTCAAAAATCGAGGTAGTCCCACTGTTTCTCTAATTGTGGGCAAAGGGGGCGTGGCATATAAATTTGAAAATAAACTTGATCTGCGTAACAGAGCTACGAAGCTTCTGCAAAAAGAATGGAATCTCTAGCTATTATACATGCTGAGAAACAGGCGTTCATACAGACGGACAGACGGACGGACAGACAACTTTCGCACAAAACCATTAGTCCCTTCTGCTCTTTTTCAAAGAGCTCAGGGTCTAATAATAACAAGAAAGAAATTGTCAGTCGGGCATGCCGACCGTGAAATACCCTCTGAGCTTCGTTTCTAATTATATGAGTTCAAATTGGAGTAGCTGCTGCAAGAACTTAACACACCCACATACTTGTATGTCTATCTCGCTCACACGTTTTTCGTTTTCGTTGCTTTTGTGCACAGCCCAGTGCAATGCACGTGGCTAAGACTTGCTTGAAACGAACAATTTTCGTTGTATGACAAACTTTTTTATTTATAGTCCGATTTTTATGAAATTTTTACAATCGTTTGATATTATTTGTCTTCAAATATATTCTAAGTTACAAAACGTTATGTAAATTTGGACGTTGAAGTAGTACTAAACGCAGTACTTTCAAGTAGCCCATACGACACCAAGCACGGGCTTGTTAACGCGCGAACCGTAATTTATTAATATAAATACAACGACGAAAGTCGCGAACAATAAACATTAAACAAATACAAATACTAGTTACTAAGCATAAACTAATTAAAATAATCTATAAACTAGAAAGATGACTGAGAAGTGAAGATTTTAGAGTAGTGGTAGTTGAAGAATTACATACCATACTATAAAGGTTATTATATGAAGAACATAAAACTCGAAACGGGTTATGAATAGAATAGTTAGTAGTACAGATTTGAAGTGACAGTGGTTGAAAGTTTCTAGTGGGTCTGATCGGAACAGCAAAACTAATTTGGCTAATTAATTCAGACGAATCAATTTCACCATGTATAAGTTTGTGCATAAATATTACACCAAGCATGGTTCTACGATCAGACAGAGAGGAAAGATTGATAAGTAAAAGTCTACTACGATAGGGAGGCAACCGGATGTTAGGGTTCCAGTTAAGGCCCCTTAGAGCAAAGAGCAAGAATTGTTTTTGGACAGATTCTATTCTGTCTTGATGAATCTTATATTGGGGAGACCATATACAAGACCCATATTCAAGAATAGGACGTACGAGTGAAGTATAAAGAGTTTTAGTTATGTAGGGATCGTTGAATTCTTTCGACCAGCGTTTTATGAAACCCAAGACACCAAATGCATGGTTGGCAATAGAAGCAATATGTCTGTCAAATTTAAGTTTTGGATCCAAGAGGATACCTAAATCAACGACCGACTCAATTCTATCAAGATCTTTGCTATTAATAACATAATTTTAAAAAAAAGGAATTCGCCTACTGAAGGACATTACGTTACATTTACTATAATTAAGATTTAGTGAATTTACTTTACACCATGTTTCAAAATTAGAAAGGTCACTTTGTAACATGGTACCAAGGTTGGACTCTGCAGCCGACACGCAAAGTTTAACATCATCGGCATACATCAACACACGAGAATGACTGAGTGCAGAAGGCAGGTCATTAATAAACAGAGTAAATAACAAGGGTCCAAGATGACTTCCTTGAGGTACACCAGAAGTTACTTTAACAATTTTAGATACTGTACCATTCAAATAAACGTTTTGGGTTCTAGAACTTAAGTAGTTAGAAACCCAAAGAATAAAGTTATTTGGAAAACCCAGCAGATTGAGTTTATGTAGCAAAAGAAAGTGATTAACAGAGTCAAATGCCTTACTAAAATCAGTATAAATGACATCGGTCTGCAATTTGTTTTGAAAGCCTTGTATAATAAAAGAGGTAAATTCTAACAAGTTAGTGGTAGTAGATCTATATTTCACGAACCCATGCTGGCAGGGTGAAACCATAGATCTACAAAAATGTTGCAATTGAGAAGTTATTAGTTTCTCAAATGCCTTCGGAATAGCAGACAACTTAGAAATACCTCTGTAGTTATTAACGTTAGATTTATTCCCCTTTTTATGGAGAGGAATAATATATGATGCTTTCCAAATCTCGGGAAAGCTGCTCGACTCTACAGACAATTTAAATAAGTTATACAAAGGCTTCAAAAGACCTTCAGCGCAGTACTTTAGGACACAGCCTGGTACTCCATCAGGTCCCGGTGAAAATACTGGTTTTATTGCCTTTAGATCACTTAAAAGCGAACTTTCCGTAATCACAGGCTCGAAAATGCAATTAGATGCATTTACACGATATGGATAAGGCATTGCAAAATGACAATGATCAGTACTATAGGTTGTCTGAAAAAATTCGGCCAATAAATCGGCAATTGCCTGATTTGAATTGACTGTCTTTTTATCATAGACCACAGTAGAGGGAAGCGTTGAAGATTTACGCTTCGCATTAACGAAGCTATAAAACCGTTTCGGATTCCTTCGAAACTGTTGTCCACAGTCAGAAAGGTAATTCCGATAACATTGGTTATTCATATTAGAGAAATGAGATCGTGCAATACTATATCTAGAGAAATCTAAAGAGGAGCCAGTTTCTTTAAATTTCTTAAAAAGTCTTGACTTTCTATTTTTTAAATTTGTCAATTCCCTTGTGAACCATATAGGTTTATTAGACATACATGGCACACAGTTCGGAACGCAAATGTCAAGTAACGAGTTCAGAATAGAATAAAAAACATTGATTGCACTATCCATGTCCCTACATATGTAAAGCGGGGACCAGTCAGTCTGGGATAAGAGTAGATTTAATTTACTAAAATCTGCTTTCCGAAACTGACGAGTTCTCTCGACAGATGTCTTACGAGAGATTGGCACCCCGTTAGGTAAATCAATCAACACCTCCAGAGTCGGATGGTAAAGGTCTTCGGGATGGGATAAAGGAGAAATACGGGAGACAGACAGATAGGATGGATCCAAAACAAAAACCAGATCAAGCATCCTACTCAGCGAATTCGGAATAGAATTTATTTGGAACAGAGAAATTTCCAACAAATTCTCCAAAAAATCATGTTGTGTCGTGGGAGTCAACACGGCAGAGTCGGGATTTGAAATCCAAGTAGTATTGGAGATATTAAAGTCTCCAAGTACCACCAAATGGTCACGATCAGAGAGTAAAGAAGAAATAGATTTGATTGCAGATAAATGTGCTAAGTAAATACAATTATCAGAAGATGGCGGAATGTAGGAACAAGTTATATAAATGTTAACATTAGATAAGGTTAGTTTTACAGCAATAAATTCTACATCTATATTACAATCGGTTAATACTAATTCTGAAGATAAATCAGCATCAACAGCTATAAGCACACCTCCCCCACGACGAGGGGTGCGATCATTTCTAAAGATGGAGAATTTATTTGATAAGATTTCAGTGTTAAGAATGTCGGGCCTTAACCATGTTTCGGAAAAGGCAACGACATGAAAAGGAAAATCAAAGCTATCTAGGTAAAGAGTACTAAGTTTACTACAAAGACCTCTTACATTCTGATAGGCAAGTGAGAGGGAGGATATTAGTTTTTTTTCGTAGTAGGTTGAGCAGAGGTTGAGGAAGCTAGTACAACCGGAGACCGATTTCTTTTTTTGGCAGTGTATTCTTTTACTATTAAGTGGTCTGGCCAAAACTCTTTGCAACATATTTTGTTGAAATGTTCAGCAGTCACACTTATTTTAAAAGACGAAATTTCCCGAAGATACGTAAACTTAAATTTTTCCACTGTAACATTGGCTTTATATTTGGCTTGAATAAAAGCCTTGACATCATCAGATGTAGTATCAGGGGCAAGCCTGGAAACAAAGATTTGTTTCTTTGGTGGAACACCTACAAGCACCTTCTGTTCAATCCCGGCAGTAACATTAGCTGAAGTTATGCCGTTGATTGATCTATTTGATGCGGCCGTTATGTCAGTACTAATGGAACTATCAACCACAATTGTACTTTCAAACGGCGAAACAGGAATTTCTTCGGTATCAGCAGGGGCAATATCCATGGGACAATTGACGTTCTCGACCCTGCTGACAACAATACTTTGAGGAGGGGGTGAAAAATCTTTGTGTAGAGGAACGGAAACAGATGATATGTGTGGAGGGGTGGAAATTTCGTTTGGTCCAATTGACAACCTATTGTTGGCCTTTTTCCGCTTTGGAGAATCGTTCAAAACTTTCAAATTTTTGAAGTTATCATCCAAAGCGGCGAAACTATTCAGCAGAGATTTAAATCTGCCCAACAGATCCCCAAAGCCTCTTTTGGTATGTCTCATGAAAGCCAAAATGTCCATTTCCACTGGCCTACATGCTTCACATGTCCACCTTATGCCTTTTTTTGACTCAATTAGGTCAATAACACGGCCGTTGAGGCCAGCACATTTTTCGTGTGAAACATTTTCACACAGCCAGCAGCAAACGAAACCCATTTTTACATTTGCCCGAACCTGGCAGTTTTTAGAGTAACAGACATACATTATAGGGTATTTTTGCGTCTATAATAAGCAAAACACTACCAAAAATATAAAACAGTTACAGAAGAAGAAAACAACAAAAGCTAAATACACAGATGCTGATTTGTACTTACGACAACAACACAATGCACACAAACACGCGAGCGCGACAACCGAAAATAAAAGCGCGAGAGAAATTATTACCGGCCAACACCAACAACACAAGTAATGTGAGCGCGATAAAGCGAGAGTGCAGCAGAAAGAGAGCGCGAAGCTAAGTTTAAAGACAAAAATAGAACACGAAAAAGAGAGCGTAGATCAACGACGCGACGGTGTAAAAATACAAAAACAAAACAGCAGTGTTGACAAAGCAAAACAAAATTAACATACAATTTGCTTTACTGCAAATTGTTGTTGCACTCAAACACAAAATTAGCAAAAATAAAGAATTTTACGTTAAAACTTAGTGTTTCAACAAACCGAATGTTTTACACAAAGTCACAAACAAAATTAATCAAAAATTTGTAAAAAAAAATATGATATTAACGAGGAAAATAATTGAAAATACGAAGCGCAAAGAAAAAACACGTCCGTCAGCGAATGCGAATGCGATGTACATATTTATATTGCATATAGCAACCTGCATGCCAAAATTGGTGACCCTAGCTGTTATAGTTACAGAGATATTCGCCAAAAACATGTATTTTTTTCGAGGTATGTTTGGTTTTTCGCTAATTGTGGGCGAATGGGGCGTGGCATCAAAAAAAGGAAACAAACTTGTATTGACTGACTAAATATGTGGTCGATACTGACTAAACCGGATATTGTAGCTCTTACCATCTCTGAGATTTTTTCGTTCATACGGACAGACAGACAGACGGACAGAGGGACAGACGGACAGACGGACATGGCTATATCGACTCGGCTGTTGATGCTGATCAAGAATATATATACTTTATGGGGTCTGCCACGCCTCCTTCTGCCTGTTACATACTTCTGACAAACCCAATATACCCCTCAGAGGGTATAAAAATATAACCTAAGCAACGATCATTATTGACAAAGTTTCAGACAATATAACATGAAATGTTACCACAACTTATGGTAATAAAAACCATGTACAAACCATAAGCAAAAAAAAAAATTTAACCAATTACAGTACGTTTAATGGAATGGAATGAAATTGTTTCCATATTTTAACAACATGCTGAGTTTGATAGATCGTTCAAGTGCCTTAACAAAAGTGCACTCATATCAAACCAGACAATAATAAAACATGTTCAAGTTCTCATAGAATCGTATAACAAAGTACGTGACATTGTAAATGAAAATGTGAGTAAGTTAAGCGATTTGCATTTAACACAGTCAACTGACTTATAAGTGATGAGAACATGATTGTAGCTATCGTAGCAAAACTATCAGACAAAGTAAAAGGAGAGTCAGTAGAAGTTATTTCTGCTAAACTCTAAATTTACAACAAAGAAATAAAACGGCTAATCAATATACCAATATACCAATAACCAATCATGCAGGCAGGCACATTCATTAATATATCCAAGTTTGTAAACAGCTGTACCGAAGCAACAGGACAGTCAAACACTGTACTGTACTTCCAACAGCACCTAAGGGGACATTATCGAGGCAACCGAGCCAGTTACCAAGGAAGAGGTAAGAACCAAAACAGCGGTTACCATAATAACAATTTCAAAAACGGCAGAGGCCGAGGCCAAAATAGAGGAAACTCTAGAGCTCGTGGTAACTCGAATAGAGGCCAAAGCAAATCCAATAATGGAAATGCAAATGTACGAACTACTGAAAGTAGTTCGGAAAACCAGTAAGCCCCTTTACATATTCATGTATTCATAGTATACAATATCAACCTTAGTTCAGGCATATTTTTAAAATTAAAAATACAAAAACTAATAATACATATACATTTTTAATTGTTACTGGTGCAGACTATTCAATAATTAAAGAAAATGTCGATATTTTTGATAATGTTAATATTAACATAGAACGTAGAATTGTCTACAGGAAAGTTTATAATCCCACATAATTATCATTTAGTTGAACAAAACTTTCCAATCCCAAGCGATGGCATTATAGGTATAGATTTCATAAAAAAAAATCAATTGCCTATTAGACTGTACACATACTAGGATCTGTAAGCAAAAGATGGCGATTAGTAGTAGACTATCGTCAATTAAATAAAAAATTACTGTCCGATAAATTTCCACTTCCAAGAATAGATTCTCGATCACTTGGGTAGAGCCAAATACCTTTCATGTCTAGACTTAATGTCTGGATTTCAACAAATAGAATTGAAACAAAAATCACGAGAGTTAACGTCTTTTTCAACGAGCTATGGTTCGTACCAATTCACAAGACTACCATATGGTCTTAAAATAGCGCCAAATTCTTTTCAAAGAATGATGACAATAGCCTTTTCTGGACTTAATCCTTCACAAGCATTCTTGTATATGGACGACTTAATAGTCATCGGTTGTTCCGAAAATCACATGATTAACAAGAAGAAAATTTCAGTCGGGCATGCCGGCCCTCTGAGCTTCGTTTCCAATTATATGAGTTCGAATTGGAGTAGCTGCTGCAAGCACTTAACATGCACACATATTTGGGTGTCTATCTTGTTCTCGCGTTTTTCGTTGCTTGTGTGCACAATTCAGTGCAATGCACGTGGCTATGCCTTGCTTGAAAGTATCGATTTTCGTTGTATGACAAACTTTTTTATTTATAGTCCGATTTTAATGAAATCACAATCGTTTGATATTATTTGTCTGCAAGTATATGCTAAGTTACAAAACTATACGTTAAGAAATAATTGAGCCAGCCGCTTGCAAAGTTACAAATAAATGGTGCTTTTGGTGGGCAAAGGAGGAGTGGCATCCAAAAAATTGGCCAAAATTGGTGTCCCTAGGTGCCGTAGTTACCGAGATATTTACCGAGGTATGTCTGGTTTTTCGAATATTGTGGGCGAATGGGGCGTGGCATTAAAAAAAGGAAACAAACTTGTATTGACTGACTAAATATGTGGTCGATACTGACCATGTTTCAACTTGTAGCTCTTACCATCTCTGAGATCCTTTCGTTAATACGGACGGACAGAGGGACAGGCGGACATGGTTATATCGGCTCGGTTGTTGATGCTGATCAAGAATATATATACTTTATGGGGTCTGCCACGCCTCCTTCTGCCTTTTGCATACAAATCGCCTCTGACAAACCCAATATACCCCTCAGAGGGTATAAATATATATATATAATGTAGGAAACACAACCTCAAATTACATCCAGAAAAATGCAATTACTTCATGCACCAAGTGACCTTTCTAGGTCACAAGAGTACTGATCAAGGCATATTGCCTGATGATAAAAAATATGACGTCATCGAAAAATATTCAGTCCCTACAGACGCGGATAGCGCTAGAAGATGCATACCAAATTTCGCCGATTATTCGCGACACATAACACGATTATGTAAAAAGAATGTCAGTTTTCAGTGGACCAATGAATGCCAAAATGCATGCGATTATTTAAAAAAGGCTTAAATTAAACCCACATTATTGAAATACCCAGATTTCGATAAAGAATTTTGCATAATCACAGATGCAAGTAAACACGCCTGTGGAGCTATTCTAACACAACAAGAAAGAAAATGTCAGTCGGGCATGCCGACCGTGTAATACCCTCTGAGCTTCGTTTCCAATTAAATGAGTTCGAATTGGAGTAGCTGCTGCAAGAACTTAACATGCACACATATTTGTATGTCTATCTCGCTCGCACAGTGCACGTGGCTATGCCTTGCTTGAAAGTATCGATTTTCGTTGTTTAAGAAACTTTTTTAATTATAGTCCGATTTTAAGGAAATTTTCACAATCGTTTGATATTATTTGTCTGCAGGTATATACTAAGTAACAACACTATACGTTAAGAAATAAGTGAGCCAGCGGCATGCAAAGTTAATTGCACATTTCAAACTATATATTTATGGCATACACTTTTCAATAAAGACAGATCACAGACCGTTAACTCATTTGTTTTCCATGCCAAACCCAAGTTCACAACTAACTAGAATGAGACTAGGTCTAGAAGAATATGACTTCACAGTAGAATATCTCAAGGGAAAAGACAATTTTGTGGCAGACACCTTTCTTGGATTACAATATCCGACCTAAAAGACTTAAACTATAAAGTCCTGAAAGTCACTACAAGGCGACAGTATAGACAGAAAAAATCCAGCGCAGGTAATGTTCAAGAAGATTTGCCAATGCAAACACTTGACAACGCTTCTAAGCCCAACGTATGTGAAGTCATTTGTAATGACGAAGTACGAAAGGTGGTGGCCTTACTAATAAAAATCAGATATGTTTTTTGAAACATGGAAGAAAAATTATAACAATTGATGTTAGTGATCTGTACACCAATGGAAATCTTGACTTAGGTCAGTTCTTCCAAAGGCTTGAAATGCAAGCCGGTATACTTAAGATTAGCCAACTCAAAGTGGCGCCGAGCGAAAAGATCTTTGAATTAGTTTCAATTGAATCTTTCAAAAATATGGGCAATAAAATATTGAATATTTTAATAGTAGCGCTACTCAAGCCGGTGACCCTAATAAATAAAGGAAAAGACCAAGAAGCGATACTGTCTAAATTTCATGACGATCCAATTCATGGAGGTCATAATGGCATTACAAGAACGCTAGCTAAAATAACAAGAAAGAAAATGTCAGTCGGGCATGCCGACCGTGTAATACCCTCTGAGCTTCGTTTTCATTTATATGAGTTCAAATTGGAGTAGCTGCTGCAAGAACTTATCATGTACACATTTTGTATTTCTATCTCGCTCGCACGTTATTCGTTTTCGTTGCTTGTGTGCACAGCTCAGTGCAATGCACGTGGCCATGACTTACTTGAAAGGAACGATTTGCGTAGTATGAAAAACTTTTTAAATTATGGTCCGATTTTGATGAAATTTTCACAATCGTTTGATATTATTTGTCTACATATATACTAAGTTACAACACTATACGTTAAGAAATAAGTGAGCCCGCCGCTTGCAAAGTTACAAAGAAGTTGTGCATTTTGTGGGCGAAGGAGGCGTGGCATCCAAAAATTTTTGATGGCATTATCTTTATATTGCATCTAGTAACTTGCATGCCAAAATTGGAGTCCCTAGGTGTTATATTAACTGAGATATTTGCCAAAAACATGTATTTTTTTCGAGGCATGTTTGGTTTTTCGCTAATTGTGGGCGAATCATTGTGGGCGTGGCATCAAAAAAAGGAAACAAACTTGTATTGACAGACTAAATATGTGGTCGATACTGACTAAAACGGATATTGTAGCTCTTACCATCTCTGAGATCTGTTTGTTCATACGGACAGACGGACAGACGCACAGACGCACAGACGGACAGACGGACATGGCTATATCGACTCGCCTTGTGATGCTGATCAAGAATATATATACTTTATGGGGTCTGCCACGCCTCCTTCTGCCTGTTACATACTTCTGACAAACCCATTATACCCCTCAGAGGGTATAACAAGAAAGAAAATGTCAGTCGGGCATGCCGACCGTGTAATACCGTCTGAGCTTCGCTTTCATTTATGTATATGAGTTCAAATTGGAGTAGCTGCTGCAAGAACTTGACATGCACACATTTTGTATTTCTATCTCGCTCACACGTTTTTCGTTTTCGTTGCTTGTGTGCACAGCTCAGTGCAATGCGCTTGGCTATGACTTGCTTGAAAGGAACGATTTTCGTTGTATGAAAAACTTTTTCGTTCACAATCGTTTGATATTATTTGTCTGCAGATATATACTAAATTACAACACTATGCGTTAAGAAATAAGTGAGCCCGCCGCTTACAAAGTTACAAGAAAGTTGTGCACATGTGGCCGAAAGGGGCATGGCATCCAAAAATTTTTGGTGGCATTATATTTATATTGCATCTAGTAACCTGCATGCCTAATTGGAGTCCCTAGGTGTTATATTAACTGAGACATTTGCCAAAAACATGTATTTTTCCCGAGGTATGTCTGGTTTTTCGCTTATTGTGGGCGAACGGGGCGTGTCACCAAAAAAAGGAAACAAACTTGTATTGACTGACTAAATATGTGGTCGATACTGACTAAAACGTATATTGTAGTTCTTACCATCTTTGAGATCTGTTTGTTCATACGGACAGACGCACAGACGCACAGACGGACAGACGGACATGGCTATATCGACTCGGCTTGTGATGCTGATCAAGAATATATATACTTTATGGGGTCTGCCACGCCTCCTTCTGCCTGTTACATACTTTTCACAAACCCAATATACCCCTCAGAGGGTATAAAAAGATATTACTACTGGAAAAACATGACTCGTCATGTCAAAGAGTTCGTACGTAAATGTCAAAAATGCCAAAAATCAAAAACAAGAAAACATATAAAGACCCCATTGACATTAACTGAAACACCGATTATAGCTTTTGATAGGGTGATAGTTGGTACTATAGGTCCACTACCACTATCAGAGAAGGGCAATAAATATGCAGTTACGCTAATATGCGATCTAACTAAGTATTTGGCAACTATTCCAATTTTAAACAAAAGTGCAACAACCGTTGCCAAAGATATATTTGAAAACTTTATTCTAAAATACGGCCCAATGAAGACGTTCGTTACCGACATGGGAACAGAATATAAGCGTTCAGTAATAAATAATTTGTGCAAATATTTAAAGATAGACAACATAACGTCAACTGCACATCATCATCAAACTTTAGGTAGAACGAAGCCATAGAACTTTTAATGAATACGTTCGTTCTTACATATCAACAGACAAAACCGATTGGGATGTTTGAATACTATACTTTAAATATTGTTTCAACACAACACCCTCGGTAACAGATGATCTAAATAGTTTATGCTTAGCAGATTTTGAGGCATATTATTCTTTCTGTAGAACTGCAGGTAGAACTCGCCAAGAAACTCAGAATGAGGTCGAAAATGCAGAATTCGGAAGATCCGAAGTTTATCCTCTTTGCAATGATAAAGGATTTATTAGAGAAAGGCGTAGCCCATGGATAAAATCTTATAGGAGATTCAATGTAAACAAAGATAGGGAGAAGTATTTTAGGGAATTAGTAATGTTGTATTATCCGTGGAGAAATTAACAAGAGGAGCTTATTGATAGAAATTGCAAAGAGATTTATATACAAAAATCAGGAGCTTATTGAGACAACTCGTAGGAAATAAAATGTTTTAGATGAGAATGAGTTAAAAGATGCGCTCAGTAGACTTTTAGATGAAAATCAGGTAGATGATGTAGATAATTTAGATGATCAGGATAATCTAGATAATAGATTTAGAGCATTAGGAGTTGCAGAAATAGATCCTCAAGCCGACATTTTAAATATAGATAATGAGGAAAATGCAGATGGGTAAAATAATAACAAAAGTGTTTAATTTCTTAAGTTGCCTGGTTTAATAACATCGTCATGTTTAGAGAATATTGTATGTTCCCTAAACTTGAAGCAGAAAACTTATTTGAACCATGTTTTGCATAACTTTAAGATAGACAACAAATTTTATGAATTTGTAGATGGCGGTGCTGGAGTCGTCAAAAGTCGACATATTTCGGTAATCTATCAAGCTCTTACAACTCGATTTAATAACAAAAGAGGCTTAAATCCTGAGACAATAAAAGTTCTCTTGTCCGCTCCAACAAGGAAGGCAGCATCCGGAATAGGAGGTTGTACATTGCATTCAATGTTTAGTCTACCCTTAAATCAGTCAGAAAGAATGGGGGCTTTATCTTCCGACTTAGTTAACACGCTACATTCGAGATTAATTGATCTCAAATTACTTATTATTGACGAGATTTCTATGGTATGGTATGAGGCTAAAGCAAATATTTAAAAACCAGCAACCTTTTGGAGGAAAATCTGTCATCGTGTTCGGCGATCTCAGACAACTGAGACCTGAAGGGGATAGGTGGATTTACAACTCAAATTCAAGCGATCCTTACAGTGAGCTATATAACTCAAAGTGTGATAGTTTCCGATTTTTTGAGTTGACGGAAATAATGCGTCAACGAGATGATTGTGAATTGCTTTAGCCCTTAATAATATGGCTTCCGCTCATATGACAAACAGTGACATTGAGCTTATTAAATCAAGAGTTGTGAGAGAAGATACCATTCCGCATGATGCTATTCATCTTTTTAGCACAAACGCAGCTACAAATTCATATAATATTTTAAAACTCAATCGAATTGCGACTCCTCAATATTGTGTACATGGTGAGGATATTATAAAGGCTAGTAACATAGGTAAGGCAAACAAAACAGTCATCCTTTAGTTCTATGGGTTGCGGTCCACATATCAAGAACCTTAGAGCGAGCAGCTTTATATGTAGGTTATAATAGGGCAACAAGTGCAGCTGGATTATTTATAGTAGGCAATTTTATCCCACCACAACCTCCCCAAGGTCGAAATGATGTTGAGGAAGAATTAGAAAAATTACGCTCCATTAAATTACTCAGTACTCATTTCGACTATTTGAGTAACTCTTTAAATTTTGAAATCATTTTCCACAATATCCAAAGTCTGCACAGCCATATCATAAGTGTTCAGTCTGATAAGCTAATGCATCTTGCATCAATGCTTTGTTTTGTTGAAGGCTCGACCTTCCCAAATGAGACGTATGCCGTTCCAGGGTATAGAATTGCTGTACGTTTAGATTGTCCTAATGAAGTTAGAGCTCGAACGCAAAGAGGCATTCTCATGTTCGTTAGAAACGAATTATTTGAGAATGTTAGTCTTTGTTCTAGAGGTCCCAATACTGATGGTTCGCATGCATTCGAGTATGCAGCTTTAATATATAAGTCTATTGGCGTGTTAATAATTTATAAGAGCCCCTGTTACTCGATGCCCAAATTTAGAATTGAGTATACATTAAAAGGCATCGAGGCAGTTCTAGAAGACAAAGTTGAAGCGCGAGCACTCACACAGATGACTAGATTAGAGGTACTCGATCTAGACGAAATGTCTACAGCTGACGATGTCAAAAATGCATGCAGCGAGCAAATAGATGTAACTTGCAGAAGACACCATAAAAAGCCTGCACCCTGCTTTTGGTGGCACATAGCACGCGATCGTCAGCGTACCGTCTATGCTGGCAAAGAAATTCCTTACCGCTGGAAATATACGAGTCGCCTGCCGTCAATCTGCCGGATCAGGGAGCGCAACGTACCAGTAAAATGCTACAAATGCTGGAAAACGGGCCACATAGCAGCAAAGTGGATAGAAGCGGCTTGTGTTACCGCTGTGGTTTCAACGGACACAAAATTAGTGACTGCAGCAATGAGGCCAAATGCTTTCACTGCGTTGGAAGTGGAAAGCAATTTAACCACATAGCAGGTAGCCTAAGGTGTCCAATGTTCTTGAAAACCATGGAGAAATCAAAAAACCACAGAAATGTTTAGATTCTACCAAATTAATCTAAATCATTGTGAAGCTGCTAGTGATCTGCTAACACAGTCAGTACGGGAACTCAAGATGGATGTGGCAATTATCAGCGAACCATACAGGACACAGGATTACGGCTGTTGAGTGCAGTCTGAATCAGGAAAGGCTGTTATATATTCCTGTGGCTATCCCCTTTTGCGGTCATCATTCTGTGAGGCATCAAGACACTTTGTCAGAGCCAAAGTTGGAAATATCTGGATATGTAGCTGCTACCTTCCGCCCAGTCTGAGCAGACACAGCTTTGCTGTAGCTATGGATGAGCTGGTAGGAGATGCAAGAGAACACAAACCATCTGTGTTAGCAGGCGACTTTAATGCATGGGCTCAGGAGTGGGGAAGCGATATTTCTAGAGGGAGCAGCTCAGATGCCATTGCAAAGGGACGGATCGTCCTCGAGGCATTTGCATCATTAGATGTTCATCTGCTAAATCGTGGCAACGCAAACACATTCAATCGCGGAGGCGCTGGGTCAATAATCGACATAGCGTTTGTATCTAGTTCTATCTTAACTACAGCTACACACCAACTCATTTCAGAATCGGACTACTTATAGGAAATTTTACAACGAAGGATCGCTGCGGATACCTATCTTCATAGAGACGATGAGCAACTTCGTTTGATATTATTTGTCTGCAGGTATATACTAAGTAACAACACTATACGTTAAGAAATAAGTGAGCCAGCGGCATGCAAAGTTAATTGCACATTTCAAACTATATATTAATGGCATACACTTTTCAATAAAGACAGATCACAGACCGTTAACTCATTTGTTTTCCATGCCAAACCCAAGTTCACAACTAACTAGAATGAGACTAGGTCTAGAAGAATATGACTTTACAGTAGAATATCTCAAGGGAAAAGACAATTTTGTGGCAGACACCTTTCTTGGATTACAATATCCGACCTAAAAGACTTAAACTATAAAGTCCTGAAAGTCACTACAAGGCGACAGTATAGACAGAAAAAATCCAGCGCAGGTAATGTTCAAGAAGATTTGCCAATGCAAACACTTGACAACGCTTCTAAGCCCAACGTATGTGAAGTCATTTGTAATGACGAAGTACGAAAGGTGGTGGCCTTACTAATAAAAATCAGATATGTTTTTTGAAACATGGAAGAAAAATTATAACAATTGATGTTAGTGATCTGTACACCAATGGAAATCTTGACTTAGGTCAGTTCTTCCAAAGGCTTGAAATGCAAGCCGGTATACTTAAGATTAGCCAACTCAAAGTGGCGCCGAGCGAAAAGATCTTTGAATTAGTTTCAATTGAATCTTTCAAAAATATGGGCAATAAAATATTGAATATTTTAATAGTAGCGCTACTCAAGCCGGTGACCCTAATAAATAAAGGAAAAGACCAAGAAGCGATACTGTCTAAATTTCATGACGATCCAATTCAAGGAGGTCATAATGGCATTACAAGAACGCTAGCTAAAATAACAAGAAAGAAAATGTCAGTCGGGCATGCCGACCGTGTAATATCCTCTGAGCTTCGTTTTCATTTATATGAGTTCAAATTGGAGTAGCTGCTGCAAGAACTTATCATGTACACATTTTGTATTTCTATCTCGCTCGCACGTTATTCGTTTTCGTTGCTTGTGTGCACAGCTCAGTGCAATGCACGTGGCCATGACTTACTTGAAAGGAACGATTTGCGTAGTATGAAAAACTTTTTAAATTATGGTCCGATTTTGATGAAATTTTCACAATCGTTTGATTTTATTTGTCTACATATATACTAAGTTACAACACTATACGTTAAGAAATAAGTGAGCCCGCCGCTTGCAAAGTTACAAAGAAGTTGTGCATTTTGTGGGCGAAGGAGGCGTGGCATCCAAAAATTTTTGATGGCATTATCTTTATATTGCATCTAGTAACTTGCATGCCAAAATTGGAGTCCCTAGGTGTTATATTAACTGAGATATTTGCCAAAAACATGTATTTTTCCCGAGGTATGTCTGGTTTTTCGCTAATTGTGGGCGAATCATTGTGGGCGTGGCATCAAAAAAAGGAAACAAACTTGTATTGACTGACTAAATATGTGGTCGATACTGACTAAAACGGATATTGTAGCTCTTACCATCTCTGAGATCTGTTTGTTCATACGGACAGACGGACAGACGCACAGACGCACAGACGGACAGACGGACATGGCTATATCGACTCGCCTTGTGATGCTGATCAAGAATATATATACTTTATGGGGTCTGCCACGCCTCCTTCTGCCTGTTACATACTTCTGACAAACCCATTATACCCCTCAGAAGGTATAACAAGAAAGAAAATGTCAGTCGGGCATGCCGACCGTGTAATACCGTCTGAGCTTCGCTTTCATTTATATGAGTTCAAATTGGAGTAGCTGCTGCAAGAACTTGACATGCACACATTTTGTATTTCTATCTCGCTCACACGTTTTTCGTTTTCGTTGCTTGTGTGCACAGCTCAGTGCAATGCGCTTGGCTATGACTTGCTTGAAAGGAACGATTTTCGTTGTACGAAAAACTTTTTCGTTCACAATCGTTTGATATTATTTGTCTGCAGATATATACTAAATTACAACACTATGCGTTAAGAAATAAGTGAGCCCGCCGCTTACAAAGTTACAAGAAAGTTGTGCACATGTGGCCGAAAGGGGCATGGCATCCAAAAATTTTTGGTGGCATTATATTTATATTGCATCTAGTAACCTGCATGCCTAATTGGAGTCCCTAGGTGTTATATTAACTGAGACATTTGCCAAAAACATGTATTTTTCCCGAGGTATGTCTGGTTTTTCGCTTATTGTGGGCGAATGGGGCGTGGCACCAAAAAAAGGAAACAAACTTGTATTGACTGACTAAATATGTGGTCGATACTGACTAAAACGTATATTGTAGTTCTTACCATCTTTGAGATCTGTTTGTTCATACGGACAGACGCACAGACGCACAGGCGGACAGACGGACATGGCTATATCGACTCGGCTTGTGATGCTGATCAAGAATATATATACTTTATGGGGTCTGCCACGCCTCCTTCTGCCTGTTACCTACCTTTTACAAACCCAATATACCCCTCAGAGGGTATAAAAAGACATTACTACTGGAAAAACATGACTCGTCATGTCAAAGAGTTCGTACGTAAATGTCAAAAATGCCAAAAATCAAAAACAAGAAAACATATAAAGACCCCATTGACATTAACTGAAACACCGATTATAGCTTTTGATAGGGTGATAGTTGGTACTATAGGTCCACTGCCACTATCAGAGAAGGGCAATAAATATGCAGTTACGCTAATATGCGATCTAACTAAGTATTTGGCAACTATTCCAATTTTAAACAAAAGTGCAACAACCGTTGCCAAAGATATATTTGAAAACTTTATTCTAAAATACGGCCCAATGAAGACGTTCGTTACCGACATGGGAACAGAATATAAGCGTTCAGTAATAAATAATTTGTGCAAATATTTAAAGATAGACAACATAACGTCAACTGCACATCATCATCAAACTTTAGGTAGAACGAAGTCATAGAACTTTTAATGAATACGTTCGTTCTTACATATCAACAGACAAAACCGATTGGGATGTTTGAATACTATACTTTAAATATTGTTTCAACACAACACCCTCGGTAACAGATGATCTAAATAATTTATGCTTAGCAGATTTTGCGGCATATTATTCTTTTTGTAGAACTGCAGGTAGAACTCGCCAAGAAACTCAGAATGAGGTCGAAAATGCAGAATTCGGAAGATCCGAAGTTTATCCTCTTTGCAATGATAAAGGATTTATTAGAGAAAGGCGTAGCCCATGGATAAAATCTTATAGGAGATTCAATGTAAACAAAGATAGGGAGAAGTATTTTAGGGAATTAGTAATGTTGTATTATCCGTGGAGAAATTAACAAGAGGAGCTTATTGATAGAAATTGCAAAGAGATTTATATACAAAAATCAGGAGCTTATTGAGACAACTCGTAGGAAATAAAATGTTTTAGATGAGAATGAGTTAAAAGATGCGCTCAGTAGACTTTTAGATGAAAATCAGGTAGATGATGTAGATAATTTAGATGATCAGGATAATCTAGATAATAGATTTAGAGCATTAGGAGTTGCAGAAATAGATCCTCAAGCCGACATTTTAAATATAGATAATGAGGAAAATGCAGATGGGTAAAATAATAACAAAAGTGTTTAATTTCTTAAGTTGCCTGGTTTAATAACATCGTCATGTTTAGAGAATATTGTATGTTCCCTAAACTTGAAGCAGAAAACTTATTTGAACCATGTTTTGCATAACTTTAAGATAGACAACAAATTTTATGAATTTGTAGATGGCGGTGCTGGAGTCGTCAAAAGTCGACATATTTCGGTAATCTATCAAGCTCTTACAACTCGATTTAATAACAAAAGAGGCTTAAATCCTGAGACAATAAAAGTTCTCTTGTCCGCTCCAACAAGGAAGGCAGCATCCGGAATAGGAGGTTGTACATTGCATTCAATGTTTAGTCTACCCTTAAATCAGTCAGAAAGAATGGGGGCTTTATCTTCCGACTTAGTTAACACGCTACATTCGAGATTAATTGATCTCAAATTACTTATTATTGACGAGATTTCTATGGTATGGTATGAGGCTAAAGCAAATATTTAAAAACCAGCAACCTTTTGGAGGAAAATCTGTCATCGTGTTCGGCGATCTCAGACAACTGAGACCTGAAGGGGATAGGTGGATTTACAACTCAAATTCAAGCGATCCTTACAGTGAGCTATATAACTCAAAGTGTGATAGTTTCCGATTTTTTGAGTTGACGGAAATAATGCGTCAACGAGATGATTGTGAATTGCTTTAGCCCTTAATAATATGGCTTCCGCTCATATGACAAACAGTGACATTGAGCTTATTAAATCAAGAGTTGTGAGAGAAGATACCATTCCGCATGATGCTATTCATCTTTTTAGCACAAACGCAGCTACAAATTCATATAATATTTTAAAACTCAATCGAATTGCGACTCCTCAATATTGTGTACATGGTGAGGATATTATAAAGGCTAGTAACATAGGTAAGGCAAACAAAACAGTCATCCTTTAGTTCTATGGGTTGCGGTCCACATATCAAGAACCTTAGAGCGAGCAGCTTTATATGTAGGTTATAATAGGGCAACAAGTGCAGCTGGATTATTTATAGTAGGCAATTTTATCCCACCACAACCTCCCCAAGGTCGAAATGATGTTGAGGAAGAATTAGAAAAATTACGCTCCATTAAATTACTCAGTACTCATTTCGACTATTTGAGTAACTCTTTAAATTTTGAAATCATTTTCCACAATATCCAAAGTCTGCACAGCCATATCATAAGTGTTCAGTCTGATAAGCTAATGCATCTTGCATCAATGCTTTGTTTTGTTGAAGGCTCGACCTTCCCAAATGAGACGTATGCCGTTCCAGGGTATAGAATTGCTGTACGTTTAGATTGTCCTAATGAAGTTAGAGCTCGAACGCAAAGAGGCATTCTCATGTTCGTTAGAAACGAATTATTTGAGAATGTTAGTCTTTGTTCTAGAGGTCCCAATACTGATGGTTCGCATGCATTCGAGTATGCAGCTTTAATATATAAGTCTATTGGCGTGTTAATAATTTATAAGAGCCCCTGTTACTCGATGCCCAAATTTAGAATTGAGTATACATTAAAAGGCATCGAGGCAGTTCTAGAAGACAAAGTTGAAGCGCGAGCACTCACACAGATGACTAGATTAGAGGTACTCGATCTAGACGAAATGTCTACAGCTGACGATGTCAAAAATGCATGCAGCGAGCAAATAGATGTAACTTGCAGCAGACGCCATAAAAAGCCTGCACCCTGCTTTTGGTGGCACATAGCACGCGATCGTCAGCGTACCGTCTATGCTGGCAAAGAAATTCCTTACCGCTGGAAATATACGAGTCGCCTGCCGTCAATCTGCCGGATCAGGGAGCGCAACGTACCAGTAAAATGCTACAAATGCTGGAAAACGGGCCACATAGCAGCAAAGTGGATAGAAGCGGCTTGTGTTACCGCTGTGGTTTCAACGGACACAAAATTAGTGACTGCAGCAATGAGGCCAAATGCTTTCACTGCGTTGGAAGTGGAAAGCAATTTAACCACATAGCAGGTAGCCTAAGGTGTCCAATGTTCTTGAAAACCATGGAGAAATCAAAAAACCACAGAAATGTTTAGATTCTACCAAATTAATCTAAATCATTGTGAAGCTGCTAGTGATCTGCTAACACAGTCAGTACGGGAACTCAAGATGGATGTGGCAATTATCAGCGAACCATACAGGACACAGGATTACGGCTGTTGAGTGCAGTCTGAATCAGGAAAGGCTGTTATATATTCCTGTGGCTATCCCCTTTTGCGGTCATCATTCTGTGAGGCATCAAGACACTTTGTCAGAGCCAAAGTTGGAAATATCTGGATATGTAGCTGCTACCTTCCGCCCAGTCTGAGCAGACACAGCTTTGCTGTAGCTATGGATGAGCTGGTAGGAGATGCAAGAGAACACAAACCATCTGTGTTAGCAGGCGACTTTAATGCATGGGCTCAGGAGTGGGGAAGCGATATTTCTAGAGGGAGCAGCTCAAATGCCATTGCAAAGGGACGGATCATCCTCGAAGCATTTGCATCATTAGATGTTGATCTGCTAAATCGTGGCAACGCAAACACATTCAATCGCGGAGGCGCTGGGTCAATAATCGACATAGCGTTTGTATCTAGTTCTATCTTAACTACAGCTACACACCAACTCATTTCAGAATCGGACTACTTATAGGAAATTTTACAACGAAGGATCGCTGCGGATACCTATCTTCATAGAGACGATGAGCAACTTCGAGGCTTCAGGCTCGGCGCAAAACATGGCTACCCATCTTTCAAACCATGTCCGGATCGCTTGCGACGCTAGCATGAGGAAAAAGAAGCAGTTTATGGGCCCCCAAGCACCGACTTATTGGTGGAACAAGGAGATTGCCAACACGAGAAGGATATGCTTGTCTTCAAGGCGGTAATATACAAGGACTCGGAGGAGAAACGGAGAGAACTGGCCAGAGCTGCACCAGGCTTATCGCTTTGCCAGACGTACGCTGAAGAAAGCTATCACATCCAGCAAGCGTGAGTGCCTTCTGCAGCTCTATGATTCTGCCGACCAGGATCCTTGGGGAAGAGCCTAGAGGTTGGTAGTCAAACGCCTAAACGCCAACAAAACCGTGGCGCCCACTGACCCGGCACAACTTGAAGCCATCGTGAAGGCTCTATTTCCACACAGGACCCCCAATAGGACAAGCGGGAGCCGCATGATCACAATTGAGTCTGGTATAGACCCAGTCACGGCAACTGAAGTGATCTCCATAGCTCAAAGCATGGGAGCAAGCAAGACACCAGGCCCAGACGGTGTCCCCAATAGAACTGTCAAATTAGCGATATCCTGCATGCCGCAAATGGTCGCTAACGTATTCACGCAGTGTCTTCGTGAAGGTATCTTCCCATCACAATGGAAGATTCAGCACCTGGTGCTTATACCGAAACCGAGTAAACCTGCAGACAACCTCATCGTACCGCCCGATATGTCTAATAGACACACTGGGAAAAGTCTTGGAACGGATCATCGGCGCTGGGTTGGAGACATCCATCGAAGAAGCTGGCAACTTGTCCAGCAACCAATTTGGATTCAGAAAAGGAATGTCCACGGTAGATGCTATTGGCAGTGTAGTCAAGATAGCGGCAGAAGAAGCGGAAGGCTCTCGATGGAAAGGAGGTAATATAGAGTATTGCCTGATTGTCACCCTGGACATTAAAAACGCGTTTAACTCCGTGAAATGGGATTGCATCTTAGCAGCACTTGCTCAGCTGAGGGTCGCGCAATATCTTCACGCGGTTATCAGGAGCTACTTCGACGGAAGGAGGATTGAATACAGTACAGCGTCTGGCTCCCGCACTCACATCGTTTCGGCAGGCGTACCCCAAGGTGGAACGTAAGTAGTGTACGATGGTGCGCTGCGGCTTGTCTTACCAGAAGGATGCCAGCTTACAGGCTACGCTGACGTCGTGGCACTGACGGTGGTGGGTAAACACCTGGTTAATGTGGAGATCACCTGCAATGCAGCCATCACATGCATCGAGGACTGGCTTATGACCACCGGGCTTGAGATGGCTGCCCATAAAACGGAGGCAGTACTCGTCAGCTCGTGGTTCTCTGCTAGCTTTGGGATCTTAAGACTTTCGATACTTGTGGGCAGAGCGAGCCTTATAAGGCAACTATCGGCGTGGATCGTGACTCTGGGTCAACAGCTGAGTCTTGGCTTTGGCTGCTACCACGGATCACACGATAGTTAAGGTCCCGAAATTAATTGACGAGTCAATGCTACGACGATTAATTACGGGGCCGTAGTACGATCAGGGCTCAATAGTTAGACGATGGTGAGTGTGGGTGAGATCGTGTTATCCCGGGTCTACAGCTGAGTCAATGCTATGGCTATTGACGCGAGATACCTGACCCAATTTACGTTCCGCAATCAACTATCGAGTCAGTTCTACGATAGTCAAGTACGGTCGCAATTGACCGAGAGACAGACAGACTATCGGGAGTTGCACTAGTGTAGACTCAAGGCCTCGAAGTCTGCGCTTTAACTACTGGCCGAGATTCCGGTTGTCCACACTGATTTATGCCTAGAAATTGATTATCGAGTCTGCGCTACGATAGTCAATTCGAAGCACCGCGTCCACGAGTAATTCTAAGCTAAGGCATCGTATCAGATCGCTCTGGATGCCTGTAATGAACAGACTCGCGTTCCTCCAGTTCTCCTTTGTTGCAGCATGAATGCAATTAGGTTCTCCGGTTATGGGAAGACAACCGTTAGGGCTCTATACCGCGGACAATGGTAGAGCACATCCTCGCTCGAATTGGGGCAATTCGGGCACTCCGGTCTATCCTCATGCTTGAACCTGTATAGGTTCTTTCGGTATCCTCCGTGACCAGTTGGGAACTGGGTTAGATGAAAGTTAACCTCACCTCTACTCCTTTCCAACCATTCCTTCACATTTGGAATAAGCCGGTGCGTCCATCGTCCATTGGTGGTCGCGTCCCACCTAGCTTGCCATGTAGCTAGAGATGCCTGTCTCTCCGACCTCCTTATCGCCTCCACAGTATGCCGCTTCCAAGCTCAGCGCGTGCTTCGTATATATCCCGCATCTCTGTTGCCAGGATGTCCACAGGTATCATATCCGCTAGTGCCAGGGTCCTGAACCCTGATATCACTCGTAGAGCACTGAGTCTGTAGGGTGCTGCAAGTTTTCTCCGGAGACTCATGTTGCCGTGTAAGACTTTAGCCCAGATCGGCGCAGCGTAGAGAAGGACGGACGCAACTACTCTTGCCAGGAGCAGCCGCCTTCCGACCTTCGGACCACCGATGTTCGACAGCATCCTCGATAATGCTCCCTGCATCTTTGCCGCCTTTTGGGTAACGTACTCGATATGGGGGCGGAAACTCAGACGATTATCCAACAAGACACCCAGGTACTTAATGGACTCGGATGACCTGATCGTCATGTTCCCCACCTGAACGCTCATATACTCCACCTTTTTCCTGCTAGTTATGAGCACCGCCTCCGTTTTATGGCCCGCCAGGTCGAGTCCAGCCTTGTCCATCCAGCGAGCGATGACTTGTATAGCCGCATTGGCGGCCGCCTCCACTGCACCAACTTCCTTAGCCACCACGACTAATGCTAGATCATCAGCAAAACCAATGAGACTGCATCCATTTGGTAGTCGGAGTCTGAGCACATCATCGTACATTATATTCCACAGGAGGGGGCCAAGGACCGACCCTTGTGGAACACCGGCTGTCACCTTATAGCGCTTTGGGCCCTCTTCTGTCTCATACTCCAGCACCCTTTCTGACAGATAATTGGATATTATCCGGAGAAGATAGGGTGGGATTCCGATCCGAAGCAGCGCACGCCTTATTCGCGACCAGCTCGCCGAGTTGAATGCATTTCTAATGTCCAGAGTCACCACCGCACAGTATTCCTTGTCACCCCATCTCCAGCGGGTTCCCTGGATGGCCTTCGTCGCTATGCCGACCACCGCCTGGATCGCGTCCACCGTTGACCTCGCCTTGCGGAATCCATACTGGGAAGCTGACATTGCGCTGTTCTCCTCGACTACAAGCAGGAGCTGGTTGTAAAGGATACGTTCCAGTATCTTGCCAACCGTGTCTAACAGAGATATTGGCCGATATCCGGACGGCTCCTCAACGGGCTTGTTCCCTTTTGGCAGGAGTATGAGCCGCTGCAATTTCCATCTCGTAGGAAACGCGCCTTCCTGAAGGCAGTTGTTGAACATGTCAACAAATACCTCCGGTCTTGTGGCTACTGCGAGCTTCAGGGCTTTGTTGGGTATGCCGTCCGGTCCAGGTGCTTTCCTGTCGCCGACATGCTTAGTGGCTGCTGTGATCTCAGAGACAGAGATCGGCTGCCAAGGCGGAATCCGTTGCATGGAGGGTACCTGGTTCGGGTCCGGGTGCCGTGGGAAGAGCGCCTCCACGATTCTGAGGAGCAGGGTGGGGCATGTCACTCTCAGCGAGTTCTGGTCTCTAATCTTTTTCGTGACGACCTTGTAGGCTGTCCCCCATGGATTTATGTCAGCCTCCTCGCAGATCTGCTTGAAAGAGTCGGACTTACTCCTTTTTATGTCCTGCTTCAGCGCCCGCTTTGCCATTCTGAACTCCACCATACGACCATCAAACTCGGTACGTCCTCTCGCCCTCTAGCTGCATCTCCTTGGCCTTAGACAAGCTTTCCTCAGCTGGGCTATCGTGTCATTCCACCAGTAGCAAGGTGAGCCGCGTCTACTAGGCTTTCTCCTGGGCATGGAAGAGTCGCAAGCCGCGTTCAGACTCTCCGATAGCTGCTGCGCCATCTCGTCTACCGATCTTCCGGTCGGGCTCCAGTTTGAAAGGTTAAGGACATACGCGAATGTGTCCACGTCCAAGAATCTGTCCTTCCACTTTGGTCCAGCTGCAGTGACTCGCTGCTGAATTCGCCTTCCTCCATAGAGTTCAAAATGGATCGCTTGGTGATCGCTGTAAGTGAACTCGTCGCTGACTTTCCAACTCACGTTCCTACACAGCGAGCTGCTTAGAAAGGTGAGATCTATAATGGATCCTCGGCCAGCCTTCCAGTAGGTAAGCTGCTTTCCATCATTTGCCAGTCCGACGTCTAACGACGAGAAATGCTCCAGCAAGGCTGCTCCTCTGGCGGTAGTTTCCTTGCTGCCCCATTCCACAGCCCATGCGTTGAAATCTCCCGCTATTACCAGGGGAGCTCTGCCACGCGAGTCATCTGTGATGTCCAACAGCAGTCTTTCGAATCCCAGCTCGGCGGAGCGTAGCAGCTATAAAAGGTCACCCCTCTAAGCTTCGCGCTGACGAAGCCATCGTTAGACGCATTGACTTCTTTGGGGGGAGTGTCAACTGCCCATATGGCTGCCAGTCCGTACTTGTGTCCTTGCAGAACATACATTGTGGCTCCTCCTTGCAGTCCTTTGCAATGTGGTCAGCCTTCCCGCATCTACAGTACAGCTTGGATCTGTCGACCTCGTTTCTGCACTGTCTTGCAACGTGACCAAACTCGAGGCAACGGAAGCACTTTGTGACGGTGACCCGCTCGCGTAGTCTGCACCTGACCCAGCCAACCTTTAGCAGCCCAGCTGATAGCGTCTTGCGAGCGCTTACAGCTGCCATTCTGGTTGAGGCAGTCTGGGTTCCTCCATAACCTTTGCGCAGGTTTATGTCATCCGGCACGACATCCGACAGCCCCAGTTGGCTATGCAGCGCATTTTGTACGTCCTCCTTGCTTGTTACTTCGTCCAAGTCCTTGCACTCTATCGTGACCCTGTGGGACAGGGAGCGCACCTCCACAGCTTCTCCAAGCGTGTCGCCAATGAGGGCATTAAAGGCGCTCGTATCTTGACCAGCTTGGTTCAGCTGCAGTAGCAGTTCACCTTGTTGGGTCCTCCGGATTCTTGTCACCGCATCTCCAATACCTTTCAGTTTCTCCTCGACCTTGACCTTTTGCAGAATCTGTGCATAGGTCACTTCGCCCACTGACTTGATAATTAGAGCGTCAGCCCAGTTGCGCTGGGCTGAATGTGGTCGGTCGAAATAATGCATTACGTACTAGCCACAATGTAATGCATTACCTATGAGATTTTTTTCAGCGCATTTGTAATGGGCAAAACAAAAACGAATTCTCGCATGAAAGCACCGAGCTGTTATTGACTTCGTTTTGTATGCCCCTTCCCCTCTACTCATGAAACGATTTTCGTCATTCGTTTTTTGCACATTTCGTTTTGTGCGTGGCACGCGTTCTTTCGTTTGTTTTTTATACCCTCTGAGGGGTATATTGGGTTTGTCAGAAGTATGTAACAGGCAGAAGGAGGCGTTTCCGACCCCATAAAGTATATATATTCTTGATCAGCATCACAAGCCGAGTCGATATAGCCATGTCCGTCTGTCCGTCTGTCCGTCTGTCCGTCTGTGCGTCTGTGCGTCTGTCCGTCTGTCCGTATGAACAAACAGATCTCAGAGATGGTAAGAGCTACAATATCCGTTTTAGTCGGTATCGACCACATATTTAGTCAGTCAATACAAGTTTGTTTCCTTTTTTTGATGCCACGCCCCATTCGCCCACAATAAGCGAAAAAACAGACATACCTCGGGAAAAATACATGTTTTTGGCAAATATCTCAGTTAATATAACACCTAGGGACTCCAATTTTGGCATGCGGGTTACTAGATGCAATATAAAGATAATGCCATCAAAAATTTTTGGATGCCACGCCTCCTTCGCCCACAAAATGCACAACTTCCTTGTAACTTTGCAAGGGGCAGGCTCACTTATTTCTTAACGTATAGTGTTGTAACTTAGTATATATCTGCAGACAAATAATTTCAAACGATTGTGAAAATTTCATTGAAATCGGACTATAAATAAAAAAGTTTCTCAAACAACGAAAATCGATACTTTCAAGCAAGGCATAGCCCCGTGCAATGCACTGAACTGGCACACAAGCAACGAAAACGAAAAACGTGTGAGCGAGATAGACATACAAATATGTGTGCATGTTAAGTTCTTGCAGCAGCTACTCCAATTTGAACTCATATAATTGGAAACGAAGCTCAGAGGGTATTTCACGGTCGGCATGCCCGACTGACAATTTCTTTCTTGTTTTTGTCTATGCCTATTCCTTTTGTGTGTACAGTGTTAATGTGTGTAAATACTAATGCATAATTGCATCTGTGTGATGATTTTCGAGTCACTTTTGTGCAATTTTTGTGTTGTGTGGACGGAAATAATTCAGGAAAGTTTTTCGCAGTGAGTATTATTATTATATTTGTGAAATTGGTTTGATATATTTAATAAATTAATAAGCAATTATTGTACCTACATAAGGATACACATATATTGCAATTTTGTTTAGTTATTTGTCGGTGGCAATTATTTTACGCGCGTGCAATATACACACATACATATGTAAATACATATACATGTAATTATACATATGCGTACATAAACATTAAAAGACTTGCAATCAAGCCAATTTCAGCAATTATATAATAATGAATAGTAATTTAAGATATAATTAATATATTATTAATATCTATATATATATATATATATATATATATTAATAATAATATAATAACAACATATTCAGTGTGCATAAAAGTAAATTTTAAAGTATATATTTCGATTAGTGTTGATTTATTATGCCTTTTAAAAGAGGATTAAGTGTTCGCAACTTGCGCCGGCTTGTTGCTAGGGAAATTGCGGAAGGCAATGAGTTAGTGGATGAGGTTAGTTCCACCAATGCCCCTGCAATGGACATTTTGGAAGACATTGACATGGTCATGCCGGAAGATAACGGCCAACAAGGAACTTTTAAAAGTTTAAGTTCTGATTTAACAGACCAACTTAGAGATTGGTATATTAAATTCAGTCCACCTAGAAGCTGTGTTCGTGAGCTATTAAAAATTCTTTTTGGTGCCGGTATCGATGTTCCTGGCTCTGTAGAATGTTTAGTGAACCGTCGGGAGAAAACTGTTTTAAGGACAGTAGCTCCGGGAAACTATCTACATCTAGGCATCGAGAACTATGTTCAAGCCAATAGGGACATTTTTGAACAATACCAAAATCTGGAAATGGATGTTGGTATTGATGGCCTGCCACTTTTCAAAAGTTCCCGCATGGGTCTTTGCCCAATATTAGGGCATTTCCCAAATGTTGAAAATAGTGAAGTGTTCATGATTGGAACATTTGTCGGAAAGCAGAAGCCCGCTAATCCAAATGTATATTTATACGATTTTGCATGATTTGCATGATCTGATTTTTCCGTTGCAGCGCATAGAGCTAGACGGAATTAAGGTTGGTATGACTGACCGAAAACTTAAATGCAAGTCATTTATATGCGACGCCCCCGCTAAATCCTTTATATGTGGTTTGAAAGGTCATTCATCCTTTAATGGATGCATGAAATGCACTCAGTTAGGTACTCGAATAGGAAATTTTACAGCATATTCCACAAGCAGAGGCATTAAAATATCTGATAGTGACTACACGTCAAGGAAATATGTCGATCATCACCAAAACTATTTCCTTTCGAACGAAATGGTTTTAGAGAAAATAGGTATTGGTATGATTACACAATTTCCTTTAGATGCAATGCATCTAATAGACTTGGGAGTTACAAAAAAATTTTAAAATTAATATACAATAATTCAATAAAAGACTGCAAATTTACAAATGAGCATAAATTAGAAATTAAAAGACGCAGCCTTTCAATTGCAGCTTTTATTCCGTCTGAGTTCCACAGAAAGCCCCGAAGTCTTGAGGAATTAAGTATGTGGAAAGCCACTGAGTTTAGGCTATTTATTTTATATACTTCAATAGTTCTTCTTAAAGATTTAGTTCCGGAAGACTATTATTATAATTTACTTCTTCTGCACACTGGATACAGACTACTACTAACAAAATCTGATTATAACACTAACATAGACACAATCCAACAAATTTTTGAATACTTTGTGAGCACTTTTGCTCTAAAATATGGGAATCAAAATGTTTCTTTCAATGTTCATAATTTGTTACATATCTGTGAGTCCGTCCAAGAAATGGGATATGTGCAAGATTTAACTGCATATAAGTTTGAAAATTTTATGCAAAAGTTAAAAAAATCTATTAAGTGTCCAACTAACATTCCGCAGCAAATATTTAATAAATATTCCTTTCAAAAATGTAAAACTTCAAATTTCAACACATCATTCCATAGGAATAATGTTGAAATAATAGTTTGGTTGCCCCAGTATCTTCCTCTAGTAATTAAACACACAATTGTTTATAGATTATGTTTTAAGATTTCTTTTATATTTTATGATTGATATTTTCGCTCTGCACACAACCAGCCACTTACACAGATCAAAGAGGAAAGAGAACGAGGAAATTACAGTGTGCCCGTACATTCATTTTTGGGCTTTCTGTATGTTAATTTTTGCATGTTACATAACACTACATTTTGAGTTATGTTATGTTCAACACGCCCCCTCAAAAATTACATTATATTAATTAAAATTAAAATTATAACTCTATTTCATTTACTGTGACTTGTGTGCTTATTCTGGGAGGTATTACAATATGATCTGGCATTCACCAATCCCATGAACCTTCCAGTAGGCAATGGTTTTGTGAATATGTCAGCCAACTGATTTTCTGTGGGAATATACTCAATCGAAATAACATTATTTTCTACTCGCTCTCTGGCAAAATGATATTTAATATCTATGTGCTTTGATCTTTTATGGCATGATGAACTACTGGCTATGCTTATACAACCCTGGTTATCTTCAAATATTTTTATAGGTTTATCTAGTTTAATATTAATACTTTCTGAAAGGGACTTTAGCCATAATGCTTCTCTTACAGCTTCAAACAAAGCCATATACTCTGCTTCAGTAGATGATGCTGCTACTGAATTCTGCCTTTTCGTATTCCAACAAATAAGATTCGAATTAAACATTTTAAAAAGATAACCTGTTGTGCTTTTTCTATCATTTTCATTTCCACCCCAATCGGAGTCAACATAGCCAACGAAAACATGTTCAAAATCCATATTTCTTTTAAAAATTAGTTTCATATCAATATTTCCTCTAATATATCTCAGAACTCTTTTTAAACATTGCCATAGTTCTCTGTTATTTTTATTTGTATATCTACTTAAGATATTTACGGCTGTTGCAATATCCGGACGAGTACAAAGCATGACGTACATTAAACTTCCAATCAAATTTCGACAAGGAGCATCGTATGTGTCGTCTGAATTTAACATTTCAAAATTTAGTTTACTTGGAAGTGGATTACTCACGGATTTACAATCCTCCATATTAAATTTACTTAAAACCCTTTTAATGTAAGCAGATTGGCTTAAAGATATCTGATCTTGGCCTATTTCAATTTTCATTCCAATGAAATGTCGTATTTCGCCCAAGTCTGTCATTCTAAATCTTTTCATAAGGTATTGTTTAAAATTGTTCATTGTTTCTGAGTTTGATGTCGCTATTACTAAATCATCCACATACAACAATACATAAATATTCTTGTTTATATCGTCTTGATCCTTAACATATATACATGGATCAACAGGAGAATTTTTAAATCCACACTCCTTTAGCGCTTGCTCAAATACTTCAAACCAGCACCTTGCTGTTTGTTTGAGTCCGTAAATTGCTTTATTCAATTTACATACATTTCCATTATTGCAAATAATTCCTTCAGGAACTTTCATATATATTTCTTCTTTTAGCGTACCGTTTAGAAATGCGGTTTTAACATCCATATGACGTACTTTAAAATTGTACTGAACAGCAATAGATAAAACAAATCGAAAACTTGGAATTCTAGCAACGGGAGCGAATGTTTCATCATAATCTATTTGATACTTTTGGGTAAAACCACGTGCAACTAATCTTGCCTTACATCTTACTGGATTTCCCATTTCATCATGTTTTAAAGTAAATACCCATTTACTATCTACAATATTTTTATTTTCAGGTCTTTTGACAATAGTCCAAGTCTTGTTTAATTCATGAGCAGATAATTCTACTTTAACAGCTTCTTCCCATAAATCTTTATCATTTCTGCTTTTAATTTCTTCGAATGAATGAGGAACTTCGTCAAAAATTGTGTGAGCATTTAAAATATAATTATTCGAACTTGTTTCATTTTTGTAATAGGATATGTGTGGTTTTTTTTTTTCAATCTTTCGCTTTTTCTAGTTACATCATTGATAACTCTATTTGAGACTTCATCATGCTGTTTATCTTCCTTACTTTCATTCAGGAAACTGTCTTTATTTTTATCCTTACTCTCATTCAGGATCTCTGGTACACAACATTCCATACTTTCATTCTGGAAATCAACTTTTTCATTATCCTTACTTTCGTTCAGGATATTTTGTACACAACATTCCATACTCTCATTCTGTAAATCAACTTAATCATTATCCTTACTTTCGTTCAGGATATTTTGTACACAACATTCCATACTCTCATTCTGGAAATTAACTTTTTCACTATCCTTACTATCGTTCAGGATATTTGGTGCACAACATTCCATACTCTCATTCTGGAAATTGTCTTCAATACTTTCCTTACTCTCTTTCAGGAATTTAATATTTTCTTCATCCTTACTATCATTCAGGATATCATTTTTAACAGCTCTTGAATTAACCATATTAGTCTCATCAACTACCACATCTCTAGCAACAATGAATTTCTTATTTTTAATATCCCATAATTTAAAGCCATTAGGTTCATATCCGACCAAAATACTTTTAAACGATTTATTGTCGAATTTCCGTTTTCTAATTTTATTGTGTACATACACAGTAGAACCAAATATTTTTAAATATTTTAAAACTGGCTTTCTATTATGCCACATCTCGTATGGCGTTGCTGCACGATCTCCAAGTGCCTTACTTGGAATTCTATTTATTATATATGTTGCTGTCAGAACAGCTTCACCCCAAAAGGATTTTTCTAACTTTGCACCATTGACCATGGCACGGGCCTTCTCAGTAATGGTTCTAATCATTCTCTCTGATACTCCATTTAACTGTGGAGTATATGGTACAGTTAAATGGTAACTAATTCCTTTTTGAGTACAGTACTCTCGCATATCGCTAGATAAGTACTCCCTACCATTGTCAATGTAGAGATTCACAACCTTCAGGTTGAAGTGTGCTTCACTTTTCGCCACAAAATCTTTAAACATAAGAAATACATCCGATTTATGTTTTATGAGGTAAGTAACACAATAATGTGTAAACTGATGTACAAAAATTACGTAATAATTTTTATCATCAATAGTTGTGGGTGTAATTGGACCACAGACATCAGAATGTATAACAAAAAGTGCTCTATTGATATGTTCTTTATTTTTAAATTTATCAAAACGTAATCTGGCTTGCTTTCCATTTAAACAAGCTTCACATATATCGTCTGTAGGATTAACGTTATCAAGGAGCTTATTATCATGAAACAAATTCTTTCTTTTTATTTCTAGCATTTTCCCTTTACTTATGTGGCCTAATCTCTCATGCCATAACTTATATAAATTTTCAGGTTTTGTATTTGCTTTATACGCTTTGAATTCAAATATTGGCATTTTATATTCACCTGAGTTTTCGGCAATAGTAATACCACCTTTTGTCAGTTTAACTCCAGACTCATCAAACACTACTGTCACTCCAGCCTCTTGAAGCCTTTTTACAGAGATTAGATTTTCTGTAACTTCTCGACAGTATAAGACATCTTCCAGTGTTATCTGGTACCCATTGTCCAGACGAACGATTCCACGTTTGGTTGCAAAGATATATTGCCCTTCCTTGGCGATAGCAATCTTCACTGGAGTATGTAGATCAGTAAAATCCACAAAAAACGTCTCATCATTTATTATGTGATCGGAGGCACCCGAGTCCAGGATAAAGTTCACATTCGTGTTCAATTTATTATTATTTGTATTCAAACTTTTAATCATAAACGCGAAACCTGGCGTGGTTGTTGCAATATGAGCTTGTGTGTTATTTTCTTTATTTTTATTTGATTGTTTATTATAACTATAACAATTTCTTTTTATGTGCCCTGCCTTGCCACAGTGGTGACATTTTATATTATTTTGTTTGGGTTTTTCATTGTATGGCTTGCGACTATTATTACTCTTATTGTAATTTGGATTTTTATATTTATATTTATTGTTGTTACTATAATTATTTTTATAGTTATTATTAAAATTATTTTTAGCCTCAGCATGCAATACTTTCTTACTTGTGTCATTACTATCGCTGTTTAATTTTATCTCTTGGTCTAACAAACGATTCTTCACAAAAACTAGAGTAAGATTCTCTTCTGATAGTGTCTCTATTGCAGTGATGACACCGTCATATGATATTGGCAAAGTGAGCAGTAAGTGGGAAACCTTGTCCATTTCATCTATGTTGGCGCCTGATGCCAACAGTTCACTAACTAGTTCATCGAAAATAATAAAGTGGTTCACAAGAGTCATCTCGTTCTTCAACTTAAGCGATAACAATCGTTTGCGCACAGCTAATTGAGATGCCAGACTTTTTCGCTCATATACGGAATCCAGATTCCTTAGAATTTCGCGTGCTGTATTGTTGCTTGTTGCGAAATTCAAGAACGCGTCACTCAAATGCTCTACCACTATACTTTTTGCATACCGTTCAGCCTCAACCCAACTTTCATCTGTTTCTGTAGGAGCATCGCTTTCAATAACTTTTAATGCATCTTGCTCGGCAAGAAGTGATTTTATTCTAAATTTCCACACAGGATATTTCTCACCGTTAAATGGTTTAATATTATGCTTCAGCTTTTCCATAATCGTATATATTTTTAATGTATACGTATATACATGTGAAATAGACGCTACTTTGAAAATAAACTTTATGTGCAAATTTAATTCTTTGATAGATCGTACTCTGGGCCCATAACCTGTTGAAATAATAGTTTGGTTGCCCCAGTATCTTCCTCTAGTAATTAAATACACAATTGTTTATAGATTATGTTTTATGATTTCTTTTATATTTTATGATTGATATTTTCGCTCTGCACACAACCAGCCACTTACACAGATCAAAGAGGAAAGAGAACGAGGAAATTACAGTGTGCCCGTACATTCATTTTTGGGCTTTCTGTATGTTAATTTTTGCATGTTACATAACACTACATTTTGAGTTATGTTATGTTCAACAAATAAAAAAGGTGAAATAACCAAATGGGTTTGTAAAACTTTCACTCTTTCTACCATATCTCCCAATAACTATTGCTGCATCCCACCTTGCCATCCGGCCACTGTAGTACAATTCGTAGAAATTAATGATGAAAAGTTCGCTCAATGTAGACGCTTTGAGGATCCTCAGCCGTTTTACATAGAGCCCATTAATTCAAAAACAAAAGGTCTTGTCAAAACGACAGCAAAAATGCTAGAGGAAGAACTTGTACCTCTTTACAAAATTAGTTATAAATACATTTGCTTGCCATATAACGAAAATTTTGTTTTTATTCCTATTTTACATTCTCAGACATAAGTATTATTTGCTAATTAATTTTTATTTTAGTTATGTTTAAAAAACAGTTTTTGGACAGCTCTTCCGAGTTCCAAGGAGAGAACTCCAATATGGAACGCATTGCAAAGCTGGAGGATGATGTCAAAGACGTGAAAATCATGTTAACAAACATTGAGAAGCGTCAACTGGAAATGTTGACAATTCTCAAAAAGTTGACCAATGAAGACATGCCTCCAGGTGGACAAACTGGTCAATGCTGATAAGAACAATTATGTAAGTACCCAATGTCTTTAATTTAATATAATTAAATTTAACGATACTTTCTTTAATTTAAACAGGTTCGAATTTTACGAAATATTGCAAAAGGCAATATTATTAAGAATTTTGATTGCGTATTTGGGAAAAACATCATCCCTAACCTTAATTACGACGGCCTAAATGGTAAAGAACCATTTAAGCAGTACAAATCTTTGAACGATGCTCTGTCTGGTATGTATAAATCATATTAATTTTATTTTCAATGATAAAAATTAAATCATTATTTTTTAATTAACAGATGCTATAAAGACTGAAGGCTGGACCAATAAAAGCTACGTCACAACAATAAGGAACTGCTTTCGGGTTCAAAAGGGGCGGCTGGCGAAGCAAAAATTCGACAATAAGACAAAACCTAATACTACAAATAGTGATGAAAATATTTTAATGAATAGCAATGTAAATATTGACATTATCGATGTAAATATGGATGATTTAAATATAGTTTATGAAAATATGTAAATATAAATATAATTTTACATTATGTATATTTAAATCATCCATATTTACATCATGAATGTCAATATTTTAATTTCATTTCATTAAATATTTTCATCACTATTTGTAGTATTAGGTTTTGTCTCACTGTAGATAATGTAATGAAATAATGCACTCCACCTTTTAATTTAATTTTTGCATTATGACTGAAAAATATTGTAATTTTATTTTTTAATCTAATAGAATATGTTATGGTTAAGAAGAAGTTTGTTTCTTGTTTTTCTTTAATATATTAAATTATAATTTAAAATTAAAAAAAATTAACAATAATGTTTTGTTATTTTTATTTTGAATAAAAATTTTAATTTTTAATCAAAAAACCAATACATTACTGGAGCGTTTCTTTATTTTATTTTGTAATCCATTATTTATGTAATTACTCTTCATGGAAGTAATCCATGTTGTATAGCAGAAAAATACGTTGCAGGTATATTAAGTTGTAATGCAAGCACATTACTGACCCATAAGCGATTTTAAAATTGTAATCTGCATTTTATTCTAGCTCGAGAATTTCTGCATTACACCCGAAAGAAACTTCGGCACCCCATTACTTTCTACATTACAAATTTCAATAATCTCATGTACTGTGCGGAAAAAGCGGCCATTCCTTAAGAAAGTAAGGCAGGTTGTATTGGGTTTTTGAATGCATACAGGAGAGAGGTAATGCATTAATAATGGACATAATAATGAGCATTTGCGCCACTGGGAGGTCGCACTTTCTTCCCGCTCGGTACCTTGGGCTTCCGCGCCTTCCTTTTTGGGCCAACTGTTTTCCACTGAGAAGGTACACTAGCAACTGGAGTTTACTGTTCCCGGATGGGGGAATCTGCAATTGCTATAGTCGCTGCAGTCTGCACATCAGCCATACTCTTGGACCTCTTTGTGTTGGGAGTTCTTACCCCTGCGCATTGCTTCCTTTTAGCCTCCACCACTGTGCGGAATATCGGTGAGGTCTGGCACGACTGGTGCGTCCTGATAGCCGCCTTGGCTCTGTCGTCGTGCAGCTGAATAGCCACCAGCTCGTACAGGACTCTGATGCTCTCTATCGAGTCGCGCATTGGCTGATGTATGCTTCGCCTTTTTCCATCCTCCAGCATCTCCACTAGACTTGCAATCTCTCGACCAAGATCGCGAAGAGCAGCACAACTCTGTGATTGCGACTCTGGCTTCTGATTCGTGCTAGCACGCGTCGTCGGGGGCACAACCGTTTTTTGAACGGGCGGTGATCTCGTCATTTTGCTCCTCGTAGCAAAAACTGCCGCCGCGTCTGTCTCCATCTCCTTCTCCATCATCGGGGGGTTTTTTAGTTCATTATTCATTCTAGTGGGTCCTAACTCCAAGTCGTTATCCTTGTCCGTTGTATAGTCGCGTTATAATCCCATGGTTATCTATGCAAGCAGGGAGGCCATGCAGGGGTTGACTCTCGCCTTCATGGGGTCGAGAGTTCAGAACCGGATTCGCGTTAGTCAGGACAAATAGTGATGAAAATATTTTAATGAATAGCAATGTAAATATTGACATTATCGATGTAAATATGGATGATTTAAATATAGTTTATGAAAATATGTAAATATAAATATAATTTTACATTATGTATATTTAAATCATCCATATTTACATCATGAATGTCAATATTTTAATTTCATTTCATTAAATATTTTCATCACTATTTGTAGTATTAGGTTTTGTCTCACTGTAGATAATGTAATGAAATAATGCACTCCACCTTTTAATTTAATTTTTGCATTATGACTGAAAAATATTGTAATTTTATTTTTTAATCTAATAGAATATGTTATGGTTAAGAAGAAGTTTGTTTCTTGTTTTTCTTTAATATATTAAATTATAATTTAAAATTAAAAAAAAAATTAACAATAATGTTTTGTTATTTTTATTTTGAATAAAAATTTTAATTTTTAATCAAAAAACCAATACATTACTGGAGCGTTTCTTTATTTTATTTTGTAATCCATTATTTATGTAATTACTCTTCATGGAAGTAATCCATGTTGTATAGCAGAAAAATACGTTGCAGGTATATTAAGTTGTAATGCAAGCACATTACTGACCCATAAGCGATTTTAAAATTGTAATCTGCATTTTATTCTAGCTCGAGAATTTCTGCATTACACCCGAAAGAAACTTCGGCACCCCATTACTTTCTACATTACAAATTTCAATAATCTCATGTACTGTGCGGAAAAAGCGGCCATTCCTTAAGAAAGTAAGGCAGGTTGTATTGGGTTTTTGAATGCATACAGGAGAGAGGTAATGCATTAATAATGGACATAATAATGAGCATTTGCGCCACTGGGAGGTCGCACTTTCTTCCCGCTCGGTACCTTGGGCTTCCGCGCCTTCCTTTTTGGGCCAACTGTTTTCCACTGAGAAGGTACACTAGCAACTGGAGTTTACTGTTCCCGGATGGGGGAATCTGCAATTGCTATAGTCGCTGCAGTCTGCACATCAGCCATACTCTTGGACCTCTTTGTGTTGGGAGTTCTTACCCCTGCGCATTGCTTCCTTTTAGCCTCCACCACTGTGCGGAATATCGGTGAGGTCTGGCACGACTGGTGCGTCCTGATAGCCGCCTTGGCTCTGTCGTCGTGCAGCTGAATAGCCACCAGCTCGTACAGGACTCT
>JAWNPS010000071.1:0-175467 GCA_035047385.1 Drosophila tripunctata | reverse complement strand
AAAATTTTCATGTACCTTGACAATTAAAAAAAAAAAAAAATAATAATTTTTTTCATTTTGTTCTCAAAATCTATAGTCTGAAACTTGTTATAACTGAATATTGTAACTTAATTTTTTTTTTTAATTTTTTATGTAGCCTGACATTTTTGAAAAAAATTCAAAAAATTTTTCGTTCTCAAAATCTATAGTCTGAGACTTGTTTTAACTGAACATTGTAATTTGATTTTTTTTTTTTTGAAATTTTCATGTACTCCGAAATTTTGGGAAAAAAAATCCAAAAATTTTTTTTGCATTTCGTTCTCAAATAATATAGTCTGAAACTTGTTATATAACTGAATATTGGTAACTTCTAATTTTTTTTTTTAATTTTTCATGTACCCCGACATTTTTTGAAAAAAAATTCAAAAAATTTTTCGTTCTCAAAATCTATAGTCTGAAACTTGTTATAACTGAATATTGTAATTTGATTTTTTTTTAATTTTCATGGACCTTGACATTAAAAAAAAAAAAAAAAACTAGTCTGAAACTTGTTATAACTGAATATTGTAACTTAATTTTTTTTTATTTTTTATGTAGCCTGACATTTTTGAAAAAAATCCGAAAAATTTTTCGTTCTCAAAATCTATAGTCTGAGACTTGTTTTAACTGAATATTGTATTTTGATTTTTTTTTTTTGAAATTTTCATGTACTCCGAAATTTTGGGAAAAAAAATCCAAAAATTTTTTTTGCATTTCGTTCTCAAAAAATATAGTCTAAAACTTGTTATATAACTGAATTTTGTAAATTAATTTTTTTTTTGAAATTTTAATGTACCCCGACATTTAAAAAAAAATTCAAAAATTTTTCGTTCTCAAAATCTGTAGTCTGAAACTTGTTATAACTGAATATTGTTACTTAATTTTTTTCTGGATTTTAAATTTTCATGTATTCCGAAATTTTGGGAAAAAAATCCAAAGAAGTTTTTTTGCATTTTCGTTCTCAAAAAATATAGTCTGAAACTTGTTATAACTGAATATTGTAACTTGATTTTTTTTTTGAAAATTTTATTGTACCCTAACATTTAAAAAAAAAAATCCAAAAATTTTTTTTTGCATTTCGTTCTCAAAATCTATAGTCTGAAACTTGTTATAACTGAATATTGTAATTTGATTTTTTTTAATTTTCATGGACCTTGACATTAAAAAAAAAAAAAAAACTAGTCTGAAACTTGTTATAACTGAATATTGTAACTTAATTTTTTTTTTTTTTTTTTATTGTAGCCTGACATTTTTGAAAAAAATCCGAAAAATTTTTCGTTCTCAAAATCTATAGTCTGAGACTTGTTTTAACTGAATATTGTATTTTGATTTTTTTTTTTTTGGAAATTTTCATGTACTTCGAAATTTTGGGAAAAAAATCCAAAAATTTTTTTTGCATTTCGTTCTCAAAAAATATAGTCTAAAACTTGATATAACTGAATTTTGTAAATTAATTTTTTTTTTTGAAATTTTAATGTACCCCGACATTTAAAAAAAAATTCAAAAATTTTTCGTTCTCAAAATCTGTAGTCTGAAACTTGTTATAACTGAATATTGTTACTTAATTTTTTTCTGAAAATTTTCATGTATTCCGAAATTTTGGGAAAAAAATCCAAAAGTTTTTTTGCATTTCGTTCTCAAAAAATATAGTCTGAAACTTGTTATAACTGAATATTGTAACTTGATTTTTTTTTTGAAAATTTTATTGTACCCTAACATTTAAAAAAAAAAATCCAAAAATTTTTTTTTGCATTTCGTTCTCAAAATCTATAATCTAAAACTTATTATAACTGAATATTGTAACTTAATTTTTCTTTAAAATTTTTTATGTACCCTGAAATTTTCATGTATTCCGAAATTTTGGGAAAAAAATCTAACATTTTTTTTGCATTTCGTTCTCAAAAAATATAGTCTGAAACTTGTTATATCTGAATAATGTAACTTGATTTTTTTTTTTTTAAATTTCTTGTACCCTAACATTTAAAAAAAAATCAAAATTTTTTTTTGCATTTCGTTCTCAAAAAATATAGTCTGAAACTTGTTATAACTGAATATTGTAACTTGAATTTTTTTTTTAAATTTTCTTGTACCCTAACATTTAAAAAAAAATCCAAAATTTTTTTTGCATTTCGGTTTTGAAAAATATAGTCTGAAACTTGTTATAACTGAATATTGTAACTTAATTTTTTTTTTTAATTTTTCAAGTACCCCGACATTTTTGAAAAAAAATCCAAAAAATTTTTCGTTCTCAAAGTCTATAATCTGAAACTTATTATAACTGAATATTGTAACTTAATTTTTTTTTTTAATTTTTTATGTACCCTGCAATTTTCATGTATTCCGAAATTTTGGGAAAAAAATCTAAAATTTTTTTTTGCATTTCGTTCTCGAAAAATATAGTCTGAAACTTGTTATAACTGAATATTGTAACTTGATTTTTTCTTTAAATTTTCTTGTACCCTAACATTTCGTTCTCGAAAAATATAGTCTGAAACTTGTTATAACTGAATATTGTAACTTAATTTTTTTTTTTAATTTTTCAAGTACACCGACATTTTTGAAAAAAAATCCAAAAAATTTTTCGTTCTCAAAGTCTATAATCTGAAACTTATTATAACTGAATATTGTAACTTAATTTTTTTTTTAAATTTTTTATGTACTCTGAAATTTTCATGTATTCCGAAATTTTGGGAAAAAAATTTTAAATTTTTTTTGCATTTCGTTCTCAAAAAATATAGTCTGAAACTTGTTATAACTGAATATTGTAACTTGATTTTTTTTTTTAAATTTTTTTGTACCCTAACATTTAAAAAAAAATCCAAAATTTTTTTTGCATTTCGTTCTCGAAAAATATAGTCTGAAACTTGTTATAACTGAATATTGTAACTTAATTTTTTTTTTTAATTTTTCACGTACCCCGACATTTTTGAAAAAAAATCCAAAAAATTTTTCGTTCTCAAAGTCTTTAATCTGAAACTTATTATAACTGAATATTGTAACTTAATTTTTTTTTTAAATTTTTTATGTACCCTGCAATTTTCATGCATTCCGAAATTTTGGGAAAAATATCTAAAATTTTTTTTTGCATTTCGTTCTCAAAAAATATAGTCTGAAACTTGTTATAACTGAATATTGTAACTTGATTTTTTTTTTAAATTTTTCTTGTACCCTAACATTTAAAAAAAAATCCAAAATTTTTTTTGCATATCGTTCTCGAAAAATATAGTCTGAAACTTGTTATAACTGAATATTGTAACTTAATTTTTTTAATAAATTTTTTTGTACCCCAAAAAAAAAAAACAAAAATTTTTTTTTTTTTTTTTTCTCGAAAAATAAAATCTAAAACTTATTATATCTGAATATTGTAACGTAATTTTTTTTTAATTTTTCAAATACCCCGACATTTTTGAAAAAAAATCCAAAAAATTTTTCATTTCGTTCTCAAAGTCTATAATCTGAAACTTATTATAACTGAATATTGTAACTCAATTTTTTTTTTTAAATTTTTTATGTTCTCTGAAATTTTCATGTATTCCGAAATTTTGGGAAAAAAATCTAAAATTTTTTTTGCATTTCGTTCTCAAAAAATAAAGTCTGAAACTTGTTATAACTGAATATTGTAATTTGATTTTTTATTTTTTAAATTTTCATGTACCCCGACATTTTAAAATAAGATCCAAAATTTTTTTTTTGCATTTCGTTCTAAAATCTAATCGTACTCCGACATTTTTGAAAAAAAATTTTTCGTTCTCAAAATCTATAGTCTGAAACTTGTTATAACTGAATATTTTACTTTATTTTTTTTTTTAATTTTCATGGACTTTGACATTTTTGTAAAAAAAAAAAAATCAAAAAATTTTTTTAAGCATTTTGTTCTCAAAATCTATAGTAAGAAACTTGTTATATAACTGAATATTGTAATTTAATTTTTATACCCTCTGAGGGGTATAATGGTTTTGTCAGAGTCGATTTGTATGTAACAGGCAGAAGGAGGCGTGGCAGACCCCATAAAGTATATATATTCTTGATCAGCATCAACAGCCGAGTCGATATAGCCATGTCCGTCTGTCCGTCTGTCTGTCCGTCTGTCTGTCTGTGCGTCTGTCCGTATGAACAAACAGATCTCAGAGATGGTAAGAGCTACAAGTACAAACTTGGTCAGTAAAGATCACATATTTAGTCAGGCAATACAAGTTTGTTTCCTTTTTTTGATGCCACGCCCCATTCGCCCACAATTGCGTTGAAACTTCGAATGCCTCTGGCTCACTTATTTCTTAACGTATACTTTTGTAACTTGGTGTATAATTAGAGACAAATAATATCAAACGATTGTAAAAATTTTATTAAAATCGGACTATAGTTAAAAAAGTTTCTCAAACAACGAAAATCGTTACATTCAAGCAAGGCATAGCCACGTGCATTGCACTGAGCTGTGCACACAAGCAACGAAAACGAAAAACGTGCGAGCGAGATAGACATACAAATATGGGTGTATGTTAAGTTCTTGCAGCAGCTACTCCAATTGGAACTCATATAATTGGAAACGAAGCTCAGAGGGTATTACACGGTGGGCATGCCCGACTGACACTTTCTTTCTTGTTTTTTTAATTTTTCATGTACCCCGACATTTTAGAAAAAAAAATCCAAAAAAATTTTTCGTTCTCAAAATCTATAGTCTGAAACTTGTTATAACTGAATATTGTAACTTAATTTTTTTTTTAATTTTTCATGTACCCCGACATTTTTGAAAAAAAAAATCCAAAAATTTTGTTTTTGCATTTTGTTCTTAAAATCTATAGTCTGAAACTTGTTATAACTGAATATTGTAACTTAATTTTTTTTTAATTTTTCATGTACCCCGACATTTTTGAAAAAAAAATCCAAAAATTTTGTTTTTGCATTTTGTTCTTAAAATCTATAGTCTGAAACTTGTTATAACTGAATATTGTAACTTGATTTTTTTTTTGAAAATTTTCTTGTACCCTAACATTTAAAAAAAAAATTAAAAAATTTTTTTGCATTTCGTTCTCAAAAAATATAGTCTGAAACTTGTTATAACTGAATATTGTAACTTGATTTTTTTTTGAAAATTTTCTTGTACCCTAACATTTAAAAAAAAAATTAAAAAATTATTTTGCATTTCGTTCTCGAAAAATATAGTCTGAAACTTGTTATAACTGAATATTGTAACTTAATTTTTTTTTAAACTTGTTATAACTGAATATTGTAATTTGATTTTTTTTTTTTAAATTTTCATATACCCCGATATTTTAAAAAAAAATCCATAAATTTTTTTTTTTCATTTCGTTCTTAAAATCTATAGTCTGAAACTTGTTATATAACTGAATATTGTAACTTAATTTTTTTTTAATTTTTCAAGTACCCCGACATTTTTGAAAAAAAATCCAAAAAATTTTTCGTTCTCAAAATCTATAATCTGAAACTTATTTTAACTGAATATTGTAACTTAATTTTTTTTTTTAAATTTTTTATGTACCTTGAAATTTTTATGTGTTCCGAAATTTAGGGAAAAAAATCTAAATTTTTTTTTGCATTTTGTTCTCAAAAAATATAGTCTGAAACTTGTTATAATTGAATATTGTAACTTGATTTTTTTTTGAAAATTTTCTTGTACCCTAACATTTAAAAAATTGAAAATTTTCTTGTACCCTAACATTTAAAAAAAAATTAAAAAATTTGTTTGCATTTCGTTCTCAAAAACTATAGTCTGAAACTTGTTATAACTGAATATTGTAACTTGATTTTTTTTTTAAATTTTCTTGTACCCTAATATTTAAAAAAAAATCCAAAATTTTTTTTGCATTTCGTTCTCGAAAAATATAGTCTGAAACTTGTTATAACTGAATATTGTAACTTGATTTTTTTTTTAAATTTTCTTGTACCCTAACATTTAAAAAAAAAATCCAAAAATTTTTTGCATTTCGTTCTTGAAAAATATAGTCAGAAACTTGTAATAACTGAATATTGTAACTTAATTTTTTTTTTAAATTTTTTATGTACCCTGAAATTTTCATGTATTCCGAAATTTTGGGAAAAAAATCTAAATTTTTTTTTGCATTTCGTTCTCAAAATCTATAGTCTGAAACTTGTTATAACAAAATATTTTACTTTATTTTTTTTTTTATTCCTAACATTTAAAAAAAAAATCCAAAAATTTTTTTTTGCATTTCGTTCTCAAAATCTATAGTCTGAAACTTGTTATAACTGAATATTGTAACTTAATTTTTTTTTTAATTTTTCATGTACCCCGACATTTTTGAAAAAAAATCCAAAAAATTTTTCGTTCTCAAAATCTATAATCTAAAACTTATTATAACTGAATATTGTAACTTAATTTTTTTTTTAAATTTTTTATGTACCCTGCAATTTTCATGCATTCCGAAATTTTGGGAAAAATATCTAAAATTTTTTTTTGCATTTCGTTCTCAAAAAATATAGTCTGAAACTTGTTATAACTGAATATTGTAACTTGATTTTTTCTTTAAATTTTCTTGTACCCTAACATTTAAAAAAAAATCCAAAATTTTTTTTGCATATCGTTCTCGAAAAATATAGTCTGAAACTTGTTATAACTGAATATTGTAACTTAATTTTTTTAATAAATTTTTTTGTACCCTAACATTTAAAAAAAAATCCAAAATTTTTTTTGCATTTCGTTCTCGAAAAATATAGTCTAAAACTTGTTATAACTGAATATTGTAACGTAATTTTTTTTTTTAATTTTTCAAATACCCCGACATTTTTGAAAAAAAATCCAAAAAATTTTTCGTTCTCAAAGTCTATAATCTGAAACTTATTATAACTGAATATTGTAACTCAATTTTTTTTTTTTAAATTTTTTATGTTCTCTGAAATTTTCATGTATTCCGAAATTTTGGGAAAAAAATCTAAAATTTTTTTTGCATTTCGTTCTCAAAAAATAAAGTCTGAAACTTGTTATAACTGAATATTGTAATTTGATTTTTTATTTTTTAAATTTTCATGTACCCCGACATTTTAAAATAAGATCCAAAATTTTTTTTTTGCATTTCGTTCTAAAATCTATAGTCTGAAACATGCTATAACTGAATATTGTAATTTGATTTTTTGTTTTTAATTTTCATGTACCTTGACAATTAAAAAAAAAATATCCAAAATTAATTTTTTTTTCATTTCGTTCTCAAAATCTATAGTCTGAAACTTGTTATAACTGAATATTGTAATTTGATTTTTTTTTTTTCTTAATTTTCATGTACTCCGACATTTTTGAAAAAAAAAATCCAACAAAATTTTCGTTCTCAAAATCTATAGTCTAAAACTTGTTATAACTGAATATTGTAACTTAATTTTTTTTTTTAATTTTTCATGTACCCCGACATTTTTGACAAAAAAAATCCAAAAAATTGTTCGTTCTCAAAATCTATAGTCAGAAACTTGTTTTAACTGAATATTGAAATTTGATTTTTTTTTTAAATTTTCTCGTACTCCGACATTTTTGAAAAAAAAAAAAAAATTTTCGTTCTCAAAATCTATAGTCTAAAACTTGTTATAACTGAATATTTTACTTTATTTTTTTTTTTTAATTTTCATGGACTTTGACATTTTTGTAAAAAAAAAAAAATCAAAAAATTTTTTTAAGCATTTTGTTCTCAAAATCTATAGTCTGAAACTTGTTATATAACTGAATATTGTTACTTAATTTTTATACCCTCTGAGGGGTATAATGGGTTTGTCAGAGTCGATTTGTATGTAACAGGCAGAAGGAGGCGTGGCAGACCCCATAAAGTATATATATTCTTGATCAGCATCAACAGCCGAGTCGATATAGCCATGTCCGTCTGTCCGTCTGTCTGTCCGTCTGTCTGTCTGTGCGTCTGTCCGTATGAACAAACAGATCTCAGAGATGGTAAGAGCTACAAGTACAAACTTGGTCAGTAAAGATCACATATTTAGTCAGGCAATACAAGTTTGTTTCCTTTTTTTGATGCCACGCCCCATTCGCCCACAATTGCGTTGAAACTTCGAATGCCTCTGGCTCACTTATTTCTTAACGTATACTTTTGTAACTTGGTGTATAATTAGAGACAAATAATATCAAACGATTGTAAAAATTTTATCAAAATCGGACTATAGTTAAAAAAGTTTCTCAAACAACGAAAATCGTTACATTCAAGCAAGGCATAGCCACGTGCATTGCACTGAGCTGTGCACACAAGCAACGAAAACGAAAAACGTGCGAGCGAGATAGACATACAAATATGGGTGTATGTTAAGTTCTTGCAGCAGCTACTCCAATTGGAACTCATATAATTGGAAACGAAGCTCAGAGGGTATTACACGGTCGGCATGCCCGACTGACACTTTCTTTCTTGTTTTTTTAATTTTTCATGTACCCCGACATTTTAGAAAAAAAATCCAAAAAAATTTTTCGTTCTCAAAATCTATAGTCTGAAACTTGTTATAACTGAATATTGTAACTTAATTTTTTTTTTAATTTTTCATGTACCCCGACATTTTTGAAAAAAAAATCCAAAAATTTTGTTTTTGCATTTTGTTCTCAAAATCTATAGTCTGAAACTTGTTATAACTGAATATTGTAACTTAATTTTTTTTTTAATTTTTCATGTACCCCGACATTTTTGAAAAAAAAATCCAAAAATTTTGTTTTTGCATTTTGTTCTCAAAATCTATAGTCTGAAACTTGTTATAACTGAATATTGTAACTTGATTTTTTTTTTTGAAAATTTTCTTGTACCCTAACATTTAAAAAAAAAATTCAAAAATTTTTTTTGCATTTCGTTCTCAAAAAATATAGTCTGAAACTTGTTATAACTGAATATTGTAACTTGATTTTTTTTTGAAAATTTTCTTGTACCCTAACATTTAAAAAAAAATTCAAAAAATTTTTTTGCATTTCGTTCTCGAAAACTATAGTCTGAAACTTGTTATAACTGAATATTGTAACTTAATTTTTTTTTAAACTTGTTATAACTGAATATTGTAATTTGATTTTTTTTTTAAATTTTCATATACCCCGATATTTTAAAAAAAAATCCATAAATTTTTTTTTCATTTCGTTCTTAAAATCTATAGTCTGAAACTTGTTATATAACTGAATATTGTAACTTAATTTTTTTTAATTTTTCAAGTACCCCGACATTTTTGAAAAAAAATCCAAAAAATTTTTCGTTCTCAAAATCTATAATCTGAAACTTATTTTAACTGAATATTGTAACTTAATTTTTTTTTAAAATTTTTTATGTACCTTGAAATTTTTATGTATTCCGAAATTTAGGGAAAAAAATCTAAATTTTTTTTTGCATTTCGTTCTCAAAAAATATAGTCTGAAACTTGTTGTAACTGAATATTGTAACTTGATTTTTTTTTTTAAAAATTTTCTTGTACCCTAACATTTAAAAAAAAAATTAAAAAATTTGTTTGCATTTCGTTCTCAAAAACTATAGTCTGAAACTTGTTATAACTGAATATTGTAACTTGATTTTTTTTTTAAATTTTCTTGTACCCTAATATTTAAAAAAAAATCCAAAATTTTTTTTGCATTTCGTTCTCGAAAAATATAGTCTGAAACTTGTTATAACTGAATATTGTAACTTGATTTTTTTTTTAAATTTTCTTGTACCCTAACATTTAAAAAAAAAATCCAAAATTTTTTTTGCATTTCGTTCTTGAAAAATATAGTCAGAAACTTGTAATAACTGAATATTGTAACTTAATTTTTTTTTAAAATTTTTTATGTACCCTGAAATTTTCATGTATTCCGAAATTTTGGGAAAAAAATCTAAATTTTTTTTTGCATTTCGTTCTCAAAAAATATAGTCTGAAACTTGTTATAACTGAATATTGTAACTTAATTTTTTTTAAATTTTTTATGTACCCTGAAATTTTCATGTATTTCGAAATTTTGGAAAAAATTTATAATTTTTTTTGCATTTCGTTCTCAAAAAATATAGTCTGAAACTTGTTATAACTGAATATTGTAATTTGATTTTTTTTTTTAAATTTTCATGTACCCCGACTTTTTAAAAAAAGATCCAAAAATTTTTTTTTCATTTCGTTCTCAAAATCTATAGTCTGAAACTTGTTATATAACTGAATATTGTAACTTAATTTTTTTTTTAATTTTTCATGTACCCCGACATTTTTGAAAAAAAATCCAAAAAATTTTTCGTTCTAAAAATCTATAATCTGAAACTTATTATAATTGAATATTGTAACTTAATTTTTCTTCTAAATTTTTTATGTACCCTGAAATTTTTATGTATTCCGAAATTTTGGGAAAAAAATCTAAAATTTTTTTTTGCATTTCGTTCTCGAAAAATATAGTCTGAAACTTGTTAAAATTGAATATTGTAACTTAATTTTGTTTTTAAATTTTTTATGAACCCTGAAATTTTCATGTATTCCGAAATTTTGGGAAAAAAATCTAAATTTTTTTTTGCATTTCGTTCTCAAAAAATATAGTCTGAAACTTGTTATAACTGAATATTGTAATTTGAAAAATCTAAATTTTTTTTGCATTTCGTTCTCAAAAAATAGAGTTTGAAACTTGTTATAACTGAATAATGTAACTTGATTTTTTTTAAAAATTTTCTTGTTCCCTAACATTTAAAAAAAAAACCAAAAAATTTTTTTTGCTTTTCGTTCTCAAAAAATATAGTCTGAAACTTGTTATAACTGAAAATTGTAACTTGATTTTTTTTTTGAAAATTTTCTTGTACCCTAACATTTAAAAAAAAAATCCAAAAATTTTTTTTTTCATTTCGTTCTCAAAATCTATAGTCTAAAACTTGTTATATAACTGAATATTGTAACTTAATTTTTTTTAACTTTTCATGTACTTTTGTATTTTTGAAAAAAAATCCAAAAAATTTTTCGTTCTCAAAATCTATAATCTGAAACTTGTTATAACTGAATATTGTAACTTAATTTTTTTTTTTAATTTTTTATGTACCCTGAAATTTTCATGTATTCCGAAATTTTGGGAAAAAAATCTAAATTTTTTTTTGCATTTCGTTCTCAAAAAATATAGTCTGAAACTTGTTATAACTGAATATTGTAACTTAATTTTTTTTAAATTTTTTATGTACCCTGAAATTTTCATGTATTCCGAAATTTTGGGAAAAAAATCTAAAATTTTTTTTGCATTTCGTTCTCAAAAAATATAGTCTGAAACTTGTTATAACTGAATATTGTAATTTGATTTTTTTTTAATTTTCATGTACCCCGACATTTTAAAAAAAAATCCAAAAATTTTTTTTTCATTTCGTTCTCAAAATCTATAGTCTGAAACTTGTTATATAACTGAATATTGTAACTTAATTTTTTTTTTAATTTTTCATGTACCCCGACATTTTTGAAAAAAAATCCAAAAAATTTTTCGTTCTCAAAATCTATAATCTGAAACATATTATAATTGAATATTGTAACTTAATTTTTCTTCTAAATTTTTTATGTACCCTGCAATTTTTATGTATTCCGAAATTTTGGGAAAAAAATCTATAATTTTTTTTTGCATTTCGTTCTCGAAAAATATAGTCTGAAACTTGTTATTACTGAATATTGTAACTTGATTTTTTCTTTAAATTTTCTTGTACCCTAACATTTAAAAAAAAATCCAAAATTTTTTTTTTTGCATTTCGTTCTCAAAAATATAGTCTGAAACTTGTTATAACTGAATATTGTAACTTAATTTTTTTTTTAATTTTTCATGTACCCCGACATTTAAAAAAAAATCCAAAATTTTTTTTGCATTTCGTTCTCGAAAAAATATAGTCTGAAACTTGTTATAACTGAATATTGTAACTTAATTTTTTTTTTAATTTTTCAAGTACCCCGACATTTTTGAAAAAAAATCCAAAAAATTTTTCGTTCTCAAAGTCTATAATCTGAAACTTATTATAACTGAATATTGTAACTTAATTTTTTTTTTTAATTTTTTATGTACTCTGAAATTTTCATGTATTCCGAAATTTTGGGAAAAAATCTAAAATTTTTTTGCATTTCGTTCTCAAAAAATAAAGTCTGAAACTTGTTATAACTGAATATTGTAATTTGATTTTTTTTTTTAAATTTTCATGTACCCTGACATTTTAAAAATAAAATCCAAAAATTTTTTTTTGCATTTCGTTCTCAAAAACTATAGTCTGAAACTTGTTATAACTGAATATTGTAATTTGATTTTTTGTTTTTAATTTTCATGTACCTTGACAATTTAAAAAAAAAAATCCAAAATTAATTTTTTTTTCATTTCGTTCTCAAAATCTATAGTCTGAAACTTGTTATAACTGAATATTGTAATTTGATTTTTTTTTTCTTAATTTTCATGTACTCCGACATTTTTGAAAAAAAAAATCCAAAAAATTTTTCGTTCTCAAAATCTATAGTCTGAAACTTGTTATAACTGAATATTGTAACTTAATTTTTTTTTAATTTTTCATGTACCCCGACATTTTTGAAAAAAAAAATCCAAAAAATTGTTCGTTCTCAAAATCTATAGTCAGAAACTTGTTTTAACTGAATATTGAAATTTGATTTTTTTTTAAATTTTCTCGTACTCCGACATTTTTGAAAAAAAATTCAAAAAATTTTTCGTTCTCAAAATCTATAGTCTGAAACTTGTTATAACTGAATATTGTAACTTAATTTTTTTTTTAATTTTTCATGTACCCCGACATTTTTCAAAAAAAAATCCAAAAAATTTTTTCGTTCTCAAAATCTATAATCTGAAACTTATTATAATTGAATATTGTAACTTAATTTTTCTTCTAAATTTTTTATGTACCCTGCAATTTTTATGTATTCCGAAATTTTGGGAAAAAAATCTATAAATTTTTTTTTGCATTTCGTTCTCGAAAAATATAGTCTGAAACTTGTTATTACTGAATATTGTAACTTGATTTTTTCTTTAAATTTTCTTGTACCCTAACATTTAAAAAAAATCCAAAATTTTTTTTGCATTTCGTTCTCGAAAAATATAGTCTGAAACTTGTTATTACTGAATATTGTAACTTGATTTTTTCTTTAAATTTTCTTGTACCCTAACATTTAGAAAAAATCCAAAATTTTTTTTGCATTTCGTTCTCGAAAAATATAGTCTGAAACTTGTTATAACTGAATATTGTAACTTAATTTTTTTTTTAATTTTTCAAGTACCCCGACATTTAAAAAAAAATCTAAAATTTTTTTTGCATTTCGTTCTCGAAAAAATATAGTCTGAAACTTGTTATATACTGAATATTGTAACTTAATTTTTTTTTAATTTTTCAAGTACCCCGACATTTTTGAAAAAAAATCCAAAAAATTTTTCGTTCTCAAAATCTATAATCTGAAACTTATTATAACTGAATATTGTAACTTAATTTTTTTTTAAAATTTTTTATGTACCTTGAAATTTTTATGTATTCCGAAATTTAGGGAAAAAAATCTAAATTTTTTTTTGCATTTCGTTCTCAAAAAATATAGTCTGAAACTTGTTATAACTGAATATTGTAACTTGATTTTTTTTTTTGAAAATTTTCTTGTACCCTAACATTTAAAAAAAAAATTAAAAAATTTTTTTGCATTTCGTTCTCAAAAAATATAGTCTGAAACTTGTTATAACTGAATATTGTAACTTGATTTTTTTTTTAAATTTTCTTGTACCCTAATATTTAAAAAAAAATCCAAAATTTTTTTTGCATTTACTTCTCGAAAAATATAGTCTGAAACTTGTTATAACTGAATATTGTAACTTGATTTTTTTTTTAAATTTTCTTGTACCCTAACATTTAAAAAAAAAATTAAAAAATTTTTTTGCATTTCGTTCTCAAAAAATATAGTCTGAAACTTGTTATAACTGAATATTGTAACTTAATTTTTTTTTTAATTTTTTATGTACCCTGAAATTTTCATGTATTCCGAAATTTTGGGAAAAAAATCTAAATTTTTTTTTGCATTTCGCTCTCAAAAAATATAGTCTGAAACTTGTTATAACTGAATATTGTAACTTAATTTTTTTTAAATTTTTTATGTACCCTGAAATTTTCATGTATTCCGAAATTTTGGGAAAAAAATCTAAAATTTTTTTTGCATTTCGTTCTCAAAAAATATAGTCTGAAACTTGTTATAACTGAATATTGTAATTTGATTTTTTTTTTTAAATTTTCATGTACCCCGACATTTTAAAAAAAGATCCAAAAATTTTTTTTTCATTTCGTTCTCAAAATCTATAGTCTGAAACTTGTTATATAACTGAATATTGTAACTTAATTTTTTTTTTTAATTTTTCATGTACCCCGACATTTTTGAAAAAAAATCCAAAAAATTTTTCGTTCTCAAAATCTATAATCTGAAACTTATTATAATTGAATATTGTAACTTAATTTTTCTTCTAAATTTTTTATGTACCCTGAAATTTTTATGTATTCCGAAATTTTGGGAAAAAAATCTAAAATTTTTTTTTGCATTTCGTTCTCAAAAAATATAGTCTGAAACTTGTTATAACTGAATATTGTAACTTGATTTTTTTTTGAAAATTTTCTTGTACCCTAACATTTAAAAAAAAAAAATCCAAAAATTTTTTTTTTCATTTCGTTCTCAAAATCTATAGTCTAAAACTTGTTATATAACTGAATATTGTAACTTAATTTTTTTTAACTTTTCATGTACCCCGATATTTTTGAAAAAAAATCCACAAAATTTTTCGTTCTCAAAAAATATAGTCTGAAACTTGTTATAACTGAATATTGTAACTGAATTTTTTTTTAATTTTTTATGTACCCTGGAATTTTCATGTATTCCGAAATTTCGGGAAAAAAATCTTAAATTTTTTTTGCATTTCGTTCTCAAAAAATATAGTCTGAAACTTGTTATAACTGAATATTGTAATTTGATTTTTTTTTAAATTTTCATGTACCCCGACATTTTAAAAAAAGATCCAAAAATTTTTTTTTCATTTCGTTCCCAAAATCTATAGTCTGAAACTTGTTATATAACTGAATATTGTAACTTAATTTTTATACCCTCTGAGGGGAATAATGGGTTTGTCAGAAGTATGTAACAGGCAGAAGGAGGCGTTTCCCACCCCATAAAGTATATATATTCTTGATCAGCATCAACAGCCGAGTCGATATAGCCATGTCCGTCTGTCCGTCTGTCCGTCTGTCTGTCTGTCTGTCTGTCTGTCTGTCCGTATGAACAAACAGATCTCAGAGATGGTAAGAGCTACAAGCTCAAACTTGGTCAGTATCGATCACATATTTAGTCAGGCAATACAAGAATCTTTTTTTTTTTGATGCCACGCCCCATTCGCCCACAATAAGCGAAAAACCAGACATACCTCGGAAAAAATACATGTTTTTTGCGAATATCTCGGTAACTATAATACCTAGAGACACCAATGTTGGCATGCAGGTTGCTGTTTGCAAAATAAATATAATGCCATCAAAATTTATTGGATGCCACGCCCCCTTCGCCCACAATTGCTTTGTAACTTTGCATGCCGCTGGCTCACTTATTTCTTAACGTATAGTTTTGTAACTAAGCATATACTTGGAGACAAATTATATCAAACGATTGTGAAAATTATCGGACTATCATTAAAATCGGACTATAATTAAAAAAGTTTCTTAAACAACGAAAATCGATACTTTCAAGCAATGCATAACCACGTGCATTGCACTGAGCTGTGCACACAAGCAACGAATACGAAAAACGTGCGAGCGAGACAGACATACAAATATGTGTGCATGTTAAGTTCTTGCAGCAGTTACTCCAATTTGAACTCATATAATTGGAAACGAAGCTCAGAGGGTATTACACGGTCGGCATGCCCGACTGACAGTTTCTTTCTTGTTTTTTTTAATTTTTCATGTACCCCGACATTTTTGAAAAAAAAATCCAAAAAATTTTTCGTTCTCAAAATCTATAATTTGAAACTTATTATAATTGAATATTGTAACTTAATTTTTCTTCTAAATTTTTTATGTACCCTGAAATTTTTATGTATTCCGAAATTTTGGGAAAAAAATCTAAAATTTTTTTTTGCATTTCGTTCTCGAAAAATATAGTCTGAAACTTGTTAAAACTGAATATTGTAACTTAATTTTGTTTTTAAATTTTTAATGAACCCTAAAATTTTCATGTATTCCGAAATTTTGGGAAAAAACTCTAAATTTTTTTTTGCATTTCGTTCTCAAAAAATATAGTTTGAAACTTGTTATAACTGAATATTGTAACTTGATTTTTTTTTTAAATTTTCTTGTACCCTAACATTTAAAAAAAAAATCCAAAATTTTTTTTGCATTTCGTTCTTGAAAAATATAGTCTGAAACTTGTTATAACTGAATATTGTAACTTAATTTTTTTTTTAAATTTTTTATGTACCCTGAAATTTTCATGTATTCCGAAATTTTGGGAAAAAAATCTAAATTTTTTTTTGCATTTCGCTCTCAAAAAATATAATCTGAAACTTGTTAAAACTGAATATTGTAACTTAATTTTGTTTTTAAATTTTTTATGTACCCTGAAATTTTCATGTATTCCGAAATTTTGGGAAAAAAATCTAAAATTTTTTTGCATTTCGTTCTCGAAAAATATAGTCTGAAACTTGTTATAACTGAATATTGTAACTTAATTTTTTTTTTAAATTTTTTATGAACCCTGAAATTTTCATGTATTCCGAAATTTTGGGAAAAAAATCTAAAATTTTTTTTGCATTTCGTTCTCAAAAAATATAGTCTGAAACTTGTTATAACTGAATATTGTAACTTAATTTTTTTTTGAAAATTTTTATGTACCCTGAAATTTTTATGTATTCCGAAATTTTGGGAAAAAAATCTAATATTTTTTTTTGCATTTCGTTCTCAAAAAATATAGTCTGAAACTTGTTATAACTGAATATTGTAATTTGATTTTTTTTTTTTAAATTTTCATGTACCCCGACATTTTAAAAAAAGATCCAAACATTTTTTTTTTCATTTCGTTCTCAAAATCTATAGTCTGAAACTTGTTATATAACTGAATATTGTAACTTAATTTTTTTTTTAATTTTTCAAGTACCCCGACATTTTTGAAAAAAAAATCCAAAAAATTTTTCGTTCTCAAAATCTATAATCTGAAACTTATTATAACTGAATATTGTAACTTAATATTTTTTTTTAAATTTTTTATGTACCCTGAAATTTTTATGTATTCCGAAATTTTGGGAAAAAAATCTAAAATTTTTTTTGCATTTCGTTCTCAAAAAATATAGTCTGAAACTTGTTATAACTGAATGTTGTAACTTGATTTTTTTTTTAAATTTTCTTTTACCCTAACATTTAAAAAAAAAAATCCAAAATTTTTTTTGCATTTCGTTCTCGAAAAATATAGTCTGAAACTTGTTATAACTGAATATTGAAACTTAATTTTTTTTTAAATTTTTTATGTACCCTGAAATTTTCTTGTATTCCGAAATTTTGGGAATAAAATCAAAAATTTTTTTTTGCATTTCGTTCTCGAAAAATATAGTCTGAAACTTGTTATAACTGAATATTGTAACTTAATTTTTTTTTGAAAATATTTATGTACCCTGAAATTTTTATGTATTCCGAAATTTTGGGAAAAAAATCTAAAATTTTTTTTTTCATTTCGTTCTCAAAATCTATAGTCTGAAACTTGTTATATAACTGAATATTGTAACTTAATTTTTTTTTAACTTTTCATGTACCCTGAAATTTTTGAAAAAAAATCCAAAAAAATTTTCGCTTTCAAAATCTATAATCTGAAACTTATAATAACTGAATATTGTAACTTAATTTTTTTTTAAATTTTTTATGTATTCCGAAATTTTTATGTACTCCGAAATTTTGGGAAAAAAATCTAAAATTTTTTTTGCATTTCGTTCTCAAAAAATATAGTCTGAAACTTGTTATAACTGAATATTGTAACTTAATATTTTTTTTGAAAATTTTCTTGTACCCTAACATTTAAAAAAAAATTCAAAATTTTTTTTGCATTTCGTTCTCAAAAAATATAGTCTGAAACTTGTTATAACTGAATATTGTAACTTGATTTTTTTTTTTGAAAATTTTCTTGTACCCTAACATTTAAAAAAAAAATCCAAAAATTTTTTTTGCATTTCGTTCTCAAAATCTATAGTCTGAAACTTGTTATATAACTGAATATTGTAACTTAATTTTTTTTTTAATTTTTCATGTACCCCGACATTTTTGAAAAAAAATCCAAAAAATTTTTCGTTCTCAAAATCTATAATCTGAAACTTATTATAACTGAATATTGTAACTTAATTTTTTTTTTAAATTTTTTATGTACCCTGAAATTTTCCTGTATTCCGAAATTTTGGGAAAAAAATCTAAAAACTTTTTTGCATTTCGTTCTCAAAAAATATAGTCTGAAACTTGTTATAACTGAATAATGTAACTTGATTTTTTTTAAAAATTTTCTTGTACCCTAACATTTAAAAAAAAAATCAAAAATTTTTTTTGCATTTCGTTCTCAAAAAATATAGTCTGAAACTTGTTATAACTGAATATTGTAACTTAATTTTTTTTTTGAAAATTTTCTTGTACCCTAACATTTACCCCGACATTTAAAAAAAAATTCAAAAATTTTTCGTTCTCAAAATCTGTAGTCTGAAACTTGTTATAACTGAATATTGTTACTTAATTTTTTTCTGAAAATTTTTATGTATTCCGAAATTTTGGGAAAAAAATCCAAAATTTTTTTTGCATTTCGTTCTCAAAAAATATAGTCTGAAACTTGTTATAACTGAATATTGTAACTTGATTTTTTTTTTTAAAATTTTCTTGTACCTTAACATTTAAAAAAAAAATCCAAAATTTTTTTTGCATTTCGTTCTCAAAAAATATAGTCTGAAACTTGTTATAACTGAATATTGTAACTTTATTTTTTTTTTTAATTTTTTATGTTACCTGACATTTTTGAAAAAAATCCAAAAAAATTTTCGTTCTCAAAATCTATAGTCTGAGACTTGTTTTAACTGAATATTGTAATTTGATTTTTTTTTTTGAAAATTTTCATGTACTCCGAAATTTTGGGAAAAAAATCCAAAAATTTTTTTGCATTTCGTTCTCAAAAAATATAGTCTAAAACTTGTTATATAACTGAATATTGTAAATAAAATTTTTTTTTTATTTTTCATGTACCCCGACATTTTAAAAAAAAAATTCAAAAATTTTTCGTTCTCAAAATCTATAGTCTGAAACTTGTTATAACTGAATATTGTAACTTAATTTTTTTTCTGAAAATTTTTATGTATTCCGAAATTTTGGGAAAAAAATCCAAAATTATTTTTGCATTTCGTTCTCAAAAAATATAGTCTGAAACTTGTTATAACTTAATATTGTAACTTGATTTTTTTTTTTAAATTTTCTTGTACCCTAACATTTAAAAAAAAATCCAAAATTTTTTTTGCATTTCGTTCTCAAAAAATATAGTCTGAAACTTGTTATAACTGAATATTGTAACTTTATTTTTTTTTAATTTTTTATGTAGCCTGACATTTTTGAAAAAAAATCCAAAAAAATTTTTTTTCGTTCTCAAAATCTATAGTCTGAGACTTGTTTTAACTGAATATTGTAATTTGATTTTTTTTTTTTTTGAAATTTTCATGTACTCCGAAATTTTGGGAAAAAAATCCAAAAATTTTTTTGCATTTCGTTCTCAAAAAATATAGTCTAAAACTTGTTATATAACTGAATATTGTAAATTAATTTTTTTTTTTAATTTTTTATGTACCCCGACATTTTTGAAAAAAAATTAAAAAAATTTTTTCGTTCTCAAAATCTATAGTCTGAAACTTGTTTTAACCTTAATATTGTAATTTGATTTTTTTTTTGAAATTTTCATGTACCCCGACATTTAAAAAAAAATTCAAAAATTTTTTCTTTCGTTCTCAAAATCTATAGTCTGAAACTTGTTATAACTGAATATTGTTACTTAATTTTTTTCTGAAAATTTTCATGTATTCCGAAATTTTGGGAAAAAAATTTAAAATTTTTTTTGCATTTCGTTCTCAAAAAATATAGTCTGAAACTTGTTATAACTGAATATTGTAACTTGATTTTTTTTTGAAAATTTTCTTGTACCCTAACATTTAAAAAAAAAATTCAAAATTTTGTTTGCATTTCGTTCTCAAAAAATATAGTCTGAAACTTGTTATAACTGAATATTGTAACTTGATTTTTTTTTTGAAAATTTTCTTGTACCCTAACATTTAAAAAAAAAATCCAAAAATTTTTTTTTGCATTTCGTTCTCAAAATCTATAGTCTGAAACTTGTTATATAACTGAATATTGTAACTTAATTTTTTTTTTAATTTTTCATGTACCCCGACATTTTTGAAAAAAAATCCAAAAATTTTTTCGTTCTCAAAATCTATAATCTGAAACTTGTTATAACTGAATATTGTAACTTAATTTTTTTTTTAAATTTTTTATGTACCCTGAAATTTTCATGTATTCCGAAATTTTGGGAAAAAAATCTAAAATTTTTTTTGCATTTCGTTCTCAAAAAATATAGTCTGAAACTTGTTATAACTGAATATTGTAACTTGATTTTTTTTTTAAATTTTCTTGTACCCTAACATTTAAAAAAAAAATCAAAAAATTTTTTTGCATTTCGTTCTCAAAAAATATAGTCTGAAACTTGTTATAACTGAATATTGTAACTTGATTTTTTTTTGAAAATTTTCTTGTACCCTAACATTTAAAAAAAAAATCCAAAAATTTTTTTTTTCATTTCGTTCTCAAAATCTATAGTCTGAAACTTGTTATATAACTGAATATTGTAACTTAATTTTTTTTTTAATTTTTCATGTACCCCGACATTTTTGAAAAAAAATCCAAAAAATTTTTCGTTCTCAAAATCTATAGTCTGAAACTTGTTATAACTGAATATTGTAACTGAATTTTTTTTTTAAAATTTTATGTACCCTGAAATTTTTATGTACTCCGAAATTTTGGGAAAAAAATCTAAAATTTTTTTTCCATTTCGTTCTCAAAAAATATAGTCTGAAACTTGTTATAACTGAATATTGTAACTTGATATTTTTTTTGAAAATTTTCTTGTACCCTAACATTTAAAAAAAAATTCAAAATTTTTTTTGCATTTCGTTCTCAAAAAATATAGTCTGAAACTTGTTATAACTGAATATTGTAACTTGATTTTTTTTTTGAAAATTTTCTTGTACCCTAACATTTAAAAAAAAAATCCAAAAATTTTTTTTGCATTTCGTTCTCAAAATCTATAGTCTGAAACTTGTTATATAACTGAATATTGTAACTTAATTTTTTTTTTAATTTTTCATGTACCCCGACATTTTTCAAAAAAAATCCAAAAAATTTTTCGTTCTCAAAATCTATAATCTGAAACTTATTATAACTGAATATTGTAACTTTATTTTTCTTTTAAATTTTTTATGTACCCTGAAATTTTCCTGTATTCCGAAATTTTGGGAAAAAAATCTAAAAATTTTTTTGCATTTCGTTCTCAAAAAATATAGTCTGAAACTTGTTATAACTGAATATTGTAACTTGATTTTTTTTTTAAATTTTCTTGTACCCTAACATTTAAAAAAAAAATCAAAAAATTTTTTTGCATTTCGTTCTCAAAAAATATAGTCTGAAACTTGTTATAACTGAATATTGTAACTTGATTTTTTTTTTGAAAATTTTCTTGGACCCTAACATTTAAAAAAATAATCCAAAAATTTTTTTTTCATTTCGTTCTCAAAATCTATAGTCTGAAACATGTTATATAACTGAATATTGTAACTTAATTTTTTTTTTAAATTTTATATGTACCCTGAAATTTTTATGTACTCCGAAATTTTGGGAAAAAAATCTAAAATTTTTTTTGCATTTCGTTCTCAAAAAATATAGTCTGAAACTTGTTATAACTGAATATTGTAACTTGATTTTTTTTTTGAAAATTTTCTTGTACCCTAACATTTAAAAAAAAAATCCAAAAATTTTTTTTTGCATTTCGTTCTCAAAATCTATAGTCTGAAACTTGTTATATAACTGAATATTGTAACTTATTTTTTTTTTTAATTTTTCATGTACCCCGACATTTTTAAAAAAAAATCCAAAAAATTTTTCGTTCTCAAAATCTATAATCTGAAACTTATTATAACTGAATATTGTAACTTAATTTTTCTTTTAAATTTTTTATGTACGTTGAAATTTTCATGTATTCCGAAATTTTGAGAAAAAAATCTAAAATTTTTTTTCCATTTCGTTCTCAAAAAATATAGTCTGAAACTTGTTATAACTGAATATTGTAACTTGATTTTTTTTTAAAATTTTCTTGTACCGTAACATTTAAAAAAAATCAAAAATTTTTTTTGCATTTCGTTCTCAAAAAATATAGTCTGAAACTTGTTATAACTGAATATTGTAACTTAATTTTTTTTTTGAAAATTTTCTTGTACCCTAACATTTACCCCGACATTTAAAAAAAAAATTCAAAAATTTTTCGTTCTCAAAATCTGTAGTCTGAAACTTGTTATAACTGAATATTGTTACTTAATTTTTTTCTGAAAATTTTTATGTATTCCGAAATTTTGCGAAAAAAACCCAAATTTTTTTTTGCATTTCGTTCTCAAAAAATATAGTCGGAAACTTGTTATAACTGAATATTGTAACTTTATTTTTTTTTTAATTTTTTATGTTGCCTGACATTTTTGAAAAAAATCCAAAAAAATTTTTCTTCGTTCTCAAAAAATATAGTCTGAGACTTGTTTTAACTGAATATTGTAATTTGATTTTTTTTTTTGGAAATTTTCATGTACTCCGAAATTTTGGGAAAAAAATCCAAAAAATTTTTTGCATTTCGTTCTCAAAAAATATAGTCTGAAACTTGTTATATAACTGAATATTGTAAATAAAATTTTTTTTTTAATTTTTCATGTACCCCGACATTTAAAAAAAAAATTCAAAAATTTTTCGTTCTCAAAATCTATAGTCTGAAACTTGTTATAACTGAATATTGTTACTTAATTTTTTTCTGAAAATTTTTATGTATTCCGAAATTTTGCGAAAAAAACCAACATTTTTTTTTGCATTTCGTTCTCAAAAAATATAGTCTGAAACTTGTTATAACTGAATATTGTAACTTGATTTTTTTTTGAAAATTTTCTTGTACCCTAACATTTAAAAAAAATCCAAAATTTTTTTTGCATTTCGTTCTCAAAAAATATAGTCTGAAACTTGTTATAACTGAATATTGTAACTTTATTTTTTTTTAATTTTTTATGTTGCCTGACATTTTTGAAAAAAATCCAAAAAAATTTTCGTTCTCAAAATCTATAGTCTGAGACTTGTTTTAACTGAATATTGTAATTTGATTTTTTTTTTTTTTTGAAATTTTCATGTACTCCGAAATTTTGGGAAAAAAATCCAAAAAATTTTTTGCATTTCGTTCTCAAAAAATATAGTCTAAAACTTGTTATATAACTGAATATTGTAAATTAAATTTTTTTTTTAATTTTTTATGTACCCCGACATTTTTGAAAAAAAATCCAAAAAATTTTTCGTTCTCAAAATCTATAGTCTGAAACTTGTTTTAACCTTAATATTGTAATTTGATTTTTTTTTTGAAATTTTCATGTACCCCGACATTTAAAAAAAAATTCAAAAATTTTTCGTTCTCAAAATCTGTAGTCTGAAACTTGTTATAACTGAATATTGTTACTTAATTTTTTTCTGAAAATTTTCATGTATTCCGAAATTTTGGGAAAAAAATCTAAAATTTTTTTTGCATTTCGTTCTCAAAAAATATAGTCTGAAACTTGTTATAACTGAATATTGTAACTTGATTTTTTTTTTGAAAATTTTCTTGTACCCTAACATTTAAAAAAAAAATTCAAAATTTTTTTTGCATTTCGTTCTCAAAAAATATAGTCTGAAACTTGTTATAACTGAATATTGTAACTTGATTTTTTTTTTGAAAATTTTCTTGTACCCTAACATTTAAAAAAAAAATCCAAAAATTTTTTTTTGCATTTCGTTCTCAAAATCTATAGTCTGAAACTTGTTATATAACTGAATATTGTAACTTAATTTTTTTTTAATTTTTCATGTACCCCGACATTTTTGAAAAAAAATCCAAAAAATTTTTCGTTCTCAAAATCTATAATCTGAAACTTATTATAACTGAATATTGTAACTTAATTTTTCTTTTAAATTTTTTATGTACCCTGAAATTTTCATCTATTCCGAAATTTTGGGAAAAAAATCTAAAAATTTTTTTTCCATTTCGTTCTCAAAAAATATAGTCTGAAACTTGTTATAACTGAATATTGTAACTTGATTTTTTTTTAAATTTTCTTGTACCCTAACATTTAAAAAAAAAAATCAAAAAATTTTTTTGCATTTCGTTCTCAAAAAATATAGTCTGAAACTTGTTATAACTGAATATTGTAACTTGATTTTTTTTTGAAAATTTTCTTGTACCCTAACATTTAAAAAAAAAATCCAAAAATTTTTTTTTCATTTCGTTCTCAAAATCTATAGTCTGAAACTTGTTATATAACTGAATATTGTAACTTAATTTTTTTTTAACTTTTCATGTACCCCGACATTTTTGAAAAAAAATCCAAAAAATTTTTCGTTCTCAAAATCTATAGTCTGAAACTTGTTATAACTGAATATTGTAACTTAATTTTTTTTTTAAATTTTTTATGTACCCTGAAATTTTTATGTATTCCGAAATTTTGGGAAAAAAATCTAAAATTTTTTTTGCATTTCGTTCTCAAAAAATATAGTCTGAAACTTGTTATAACTGAATATTGTAACTTGATTTTTTTTTTGAAAATTTTCTTGTACCCTAACATTTAAAAAAAAAATCCAAAATTTTTTTTGCATTTCGTTCTCAAAAAATATAGTCTGAAACTTGTTATAACTGAATATTGTAACTTGATTTTTTTTTTTGAAAATTTTCTTGTACCCTAACATTTAAAAAAAAATCCAAAAATTTTTTTTTTGCATTTCGTTCTCAAAATCTATAGTCTGAAACTTGTTATATAACTGAATATTGTAACTTAATTTTTTTTTTAATTTTTCATGTACCCCGACATTTTTCAAAAAAAATCCAAAAAATTTTTCGTTCTCAAAATCTATAATCTGAAACTTATTATAACTGAATATTGTAACTTAATTTTTTTTTTAAATTTTTTATGTACCCTGAAATTTTCCTGTATTCCGAAATTTTGGGAAAAAAATCTAAAAATTTTTTTGCATTTCGTTCTCAAAAAATATAGTCTCAAACTTGTTATAACTGAATATTGTAACTTGATTTTTTTTTTAAATTTTCTTGTACCCTAACATTTAAAAAAAAAAATCAAAAAATTTTTTTTTCATTTCGTTCTCAAAAAATATAGTCTGAAACTTGTTATAACTGAATATTGTAACTTGATTTTTTTTTTGAAAATTTTCTTGGACCCTAACATTTAAAAAAAAAATCCAAAATTTTTTTTTTCATTTCGTTCTCAAAATCTATAGTCTGAAACATGTTATATAACTGAATATTGTAACTTAATTTTTTTTTAACTTTTCATGTACCCCGACATTTTTAAAAAAATCCAAAAAATTTTTCGTTCTCAAAATCTATAGTCTGAAACTTGTTATAACTGAATATTGTAACTTAATTTTTTTTTAAATTTTTTATGTACCCTGAAATTTTCATGTATTCCGAAATTTTGGGAAAAAAATCTAAAATTTTTTTTGCATTTCGTTCTCGAAAAATATAGTCTGAAACTTGTTATAACTGAATATTGTAACTTGATTTTTTTTTTAAATTTTCTTGTACCCTAACATTTAAAAAAAAAATCCAAAATTTTTTTTGCATTTCGTTCTCGAAAAATATAGACTGAAACTTGTTATAACTGAATATTGTAACTTAATTTTTTTTTAAATTTTTTATGTACCCTGAAATTTTCATGTATTCCGAAATTTTGGGAAAAAAATCTAAAATTTTTTTTGCATTTCGTTCTCAAAAAATATAGTCTGAAACTTGTTATAACTGAATATTGTAACTTGATATTTTTTTTGAAAATTTTCTTGTACCCTAACATTTAAAAAAAAATTCAAAATTTTTTTTGCATTTCGTTCTCAAAAAATATAGTCTGAAACTTGTTATAACTGAATATTGTAACTTGATTTTTTTTTTGAAAATTTTCTTGTACCCTAACATTTAAAATAAAAATCCAAAAATTTTTTTTTTGCATTTCGTTCTCAAAATGTATAGTCTGAAACTTGTTATATAACTGAATATTGTAACTTAATTTTTTTTTTAATTTTTCATGTACCCCGACATTTTTCAAAAAAAATCCAAAAAATTTTTCGTTCTCAAAATCTATAATCTGAAACTTATTATAACTGAATATTGTAACTTAATTTTTCTTTTAAATTTTTTATGTACCCTGAAATTTTTATGTATTCCGAAATTTTGGGAAAAAAATCTAAAATTTTTTTTGCATTTCGTTCTCAAAAAATATAGTCTGAAACTTGTTATAACTGAATATTGTAACTTGATTTTTTTTTGAAAATTTTCTTGTACCCTAACATTTAAAAAAAAAATTAAAATTTTTTTTGCATTTCGTTCTCAAAAAATATAGTCTGAAACTTGTTATAACTGAATATTGTAACTTGATTTTTTTTTTAAATTTTCTTGTACCCTAACATTTAAAAAAAAAATCCAAAATTTTTTTGCATTTCGTTCTCGAAAAATATAGTCTGAAACTTGTTATAACTGAATATTGTAACTTAATTTTTTTTTAAATTTTTTATGTACCCTGAAATTTTCATGTATTCCGAAATTTTGGGAAAAAAATCTAAAATTTTTTTTGCATTTCGTTCTCGAAAAATATAGTCTGAAACTTATTATAACTGAATATTGTAACTTGATTTTTTTTTTAAATTTTCTTGTACCCTAACATTTAAAAAAAAAATCCAAAATTTTTTTTGCATTTCGTTCTCGAAAAATATAGTCTGAAACTTGTTATAACTGAATATTGTAACTTAATTTTTTTTTTTAATTTTTTATGTACCCTGAAATTTTTATGTATTCCGAAATTTTGGGAAAAAAAATCTAAAATTTTTTTTGCATTTCGTTCTCAAAAAATATAGTCTGAAACTTGTTATAACTGAATATTGTAATTTGATTTTTTTTTTAAATTTTCATGTACCCCGACATTTTACAAAAAAGATCCAAAAAATTTTTTTTTATTTCGTTCTCAAAATCAATAGTCTGAAACTTGTTATATAACTGAATATTGTAACTTAATTTTTTTTTAATTTTTCAAGTACCCCGACATTTTTGAAAAAAAATCCAAAAAATTTTTCGTTCTCAAAATCTATAATCTGAAACTTATTATAACTGAATATTGTAACTTAATTTTTTTTTTTAATTTTTTATGTACCCTGAAATTTTCATGTATTCCGAAATTTTGGGAAAAAAATCAAAAATTTTTTTTGCATTTCGTTCTCGAAAAATATAGTCTGAAACTTGTTATAACTGAATATTGTAACTTAATTTTTTTTTTAAATTTTTTATGTACCCTGAAATTTTCATGTATTCCGAAATTTTGGGAAAAAAATCTAAAATTTTTTTTGCATTTCGTTCTCAAAAAATATAGTCTGAAACTTGTTATAACTGAATAATGTAACTTGATTTTTTTTTTAAATTTTCTTGTTCCCAAACATTTAAAAAAAAAAACCAAAAATTTTTTTTTCCATTTCGTTCTCAAAAAATATAGTCTGAAACTTGTTATAACTGAATATTGTAATTTGATTTTTTTTTTTAAATTTTCATGTACCCCGACATTTTAAAAAAAGATCCAAAAATTTTTTTTTCATTTCGTTCTCAAAATCTATAGTCTGAAACTTGTTATATAACTGAATATTGTAACTTATTTTTTTTTTAATTTTTCAAGTACCCCGACATTTTTGAAAAAAAATCCAAAAAATTTTTCGTTCTCAAAATCTATAATCTGAAACTTATTATAACTGAATATTGTAACTTAATTTTTTTTTTAAATTTTTTATGTACCCTGAAATTTTCATGTATTCCGAAATTTTGGGAAAAAAATCTAAAATTTTTTTTGCATTTCGTTCTCAAAAAATATAGTCTGAAACTTGTTATAACTGAATATTGTAACTTGATTTTTTTTTTTGAAAATTTTCTTGTACCCTAACATTTAAAAAAAAAATTAAAAATTTTTTTTGCATTTCGTTCTCAAAAAATATAGTCTGAAACTTGTTATAACTGAATATTGTAACTTGATTTTTTTTTTAAATTTTCTTTTACCTTAACATTTACAAAAAATCCAAAATTTTTTTTGCATTTCAATCTCAAAAAATATAGTCTGAAACTTGTTATAACTGAATGTTGTAACTTAATTTTTTTTTTAAATTTTTTATGTACCCTGAAATTTTCATGTATTCCGAAATTTTGGGAAAAAAATCAAAAATTTTTTTTGCATTTCGTTCTCGAAAAATATAGTCTGAAACTTGTTATAACTGAATATTGTAACTTAATTTTTTTTTTATTTTTCAAGTACCCCGACATTTTTGAAAAAAAATCCAAAAAATTTTTCGTTCTCAAAATCTATAATCTGAAACTTATTATAACTGAATATTGTAACTTAATTTTTTTTTAAAATTTTTTATGTACCCTGAAATTTTCATGTTTTCCGAAATTTTGGGAAAAAAATCTAAAATTTTTTTTGCATTTCGTTCTCAAAAAATATAGTCTGAAACTTGTTATAACTGAATATTGTAACTTGATTTTTTTTTTGAAAATTTTCTTGTACCCTAACATTTAAAAAAAAAATTAAAAATTTTTTTTGCATTTCGTTCTCAAAAAATATAGTCTGAAACTTGACATTTAAAAAAAAATTCAAAAATTTTTCGTTCTCAAAATCTGTAGTCTGAAACTTGTTATAACTGAATATTGTAACTTGATTTTTTTTTTGAAAATTTTCTTGTACCCTAACATTTAAAAAAAAAATTAAAAATTTTTTTTGCATTTCGTTCTCAAAAAATATAGTCTGAAACTTGACATTTAAAAAAAAATTCAAAAATTTTTCGTTCTCAAAATCTGTAGTCTGAAACTTGTTATAACTGAATATTGTAACTTAATTTTTCTTTTAAATTTTTTATGTACGTTGAAATTTTTATGTATTCCGAAATTTTGGGAAAAAAATCTAAAATTTTTTTTCCATTTCGTTCTCAAAAAATATAGTCTGAAACTTGTTATAACTGAATATTGTAACTTGATTTTTTTTTTTGAAAATTTTCTTGTACCCTAACATTTAAAAAAAAAATCCAAAAATTTTTTTTGCATTTCGTTCTCAAAAAATATAGTCTGAAACTTGTTATATAACTGAATATTGTAACTTATTTTTTTTTTTTAATTTTTCATGTACCCCGACATTTTTGAAAAAAAGTTCAAAAAATTTTTCGTTCTCAAAATCTATAGTCTGAAACTTATTATAACTGATTATTGTAACTTTATTTTTTTTTTTAATTTTTTATGTACCCTGAAATTTTAGTGTACCCCGATATTTTAAAAAAAGATCCAAAAATTTTTTTTGCATTTCGTTCTAAAATCTATAGTCTGAAACTTGTTATAAATGAATATTGTAATTTGATTTTTTTTTAATTTTCATGGACATTGACATTTAAAAAAAAAAAAAATAAACAAAATCCAAAATTTTTTTTACATTTCGTTCTCAAAAAATATAGTCTGAAGCTTTTATAACTGAATATTGTAACTTAATTTTTTTTTTTTTAATTTTTCATGAACCCCGAAATTTTTGAAAAAAAATCCAAAATATTTTTTCTTTCGTTCTCAAAATCTATAGTTTGAAACTTGTTTTAACCTGAATATTGTAATTTAATTTTTTTTTTTAAGTTTTCATGTACCCCGACATTTTAAAAAAAAAATTCAAAAATTTTTCGTTCTCAAAATCTTATGTCTGAAACTGATTTTAACTGAATATTGTAATTTGATTTTTTTTTTAATTTTTTATGTACCCTGAAATTTTCATGTACCCCGACAATTTAAAAAAAGATCCGAAATTTTTTTTTGCATTTCGTTCTTAAATCTATAGTCTGAAACATGCTATAACTGAATATTGTAATTTGATTTTTTTGTTTTTAATTTTCATGTACCTTGACAATTTAAAAAAAAAAAAATCCAAAATTAATTTTTTTTTAATTTCGTTCTCAAAATCTATAGTCTGAAACTTGTTATAACTGAATATTGTAACTTAATTTTTTTTTTAATTTTTTATGTGCCCTGACATTTTTGAAAAAAATCCAAAAAATTTTTCGTTTTCAAAGTCTATAGTCTGAGACTTGTTTTAACTGAATATTGTAATTTGATTTTTTTTTTTTTTGGAAATTTTCATGTACTCCGAAATTTTGAGAAAAAAAACCACAAAATTTTTTTTGCATTTCGTTCTCAAATAATATAGTCTGAAACTTGTTATATAACTGAATATTGTAACTTAATATTTTATTTTAATTTTTCATGAACCCCGACATTTTTGAAAAAAATTCAGAAAATTTTTCGTTCTCAAAATCTATAGTCTGAAACTTTTTATAACTGAATATTGTAATTTGATTTTCTTTTTTTAAATTTCTTGTACCCTAACATTTAAAAAAAAAAATCCAAAAATTTTTTTCTGCATTTTGTTCTCAAAATCTATAGTCTGAATTTTGTTATATAACTGAATATTGTAATTTGATTTTTTTTTTTTCAATTTTCATGTACTCCGACATTTTTGAAAAAAAAAAATCCAAATTTTTTTTTTTGCATTTTGTTTTCAAAATCTATAGTTTGAAACTTGTTATATAACTGAATATTGTAACTTAATTTTTTTTTTAATTTTTTACGTAGCCTGAAATTTTCATGTACTCCGAAATTTTTGAAAAAAATCCAAAAAATTTTTCGTTCTCAAAATCTTATGTCTGAAACTGATTGTAACTGAATATTGTAATTTTTTTTTTTTTTTTTTTAATTTTTTATGTACCCTAAATTTTCATGTACCCCGATATTTTAAAAAAAGATACAAAACTTTTTTTTGCATTTCGTTCTAAAATCTATAGTCTGAAACATGCTACAAATGAATATTGTAATTTGATTTTTTTTTAATTTTCATGGACATTGACATTTAAAAAAAAAATAAATAAACAAAATCCAAAATTTTTTGTACATTTCGTTCTCAAAAAATATAGTCTGAAGCATAACTGAATATTGTAACTTAATTTTTTTTTTTAATTTTTCATAAACCCCGAAATTTTTGAAAAAAAATTTTAACCTTAATATTGTAATTTGATTTTTTTTTTTGAAATTTTCATGCACCCCGACATTTAAAAAAAAAAATTCAAAAATTTTTCGTACTCAAAATCTTATGTCTGAAACTAATTTTAACTGAATATTGTAATTTGATTTTTTTTTTAATTTTTTATGTACCCTGAAATTTTCATGTACCCCGACATTTTAAAAAAAAAAACCCAAAAAATTTTTTCGTTCTCAAAATCTATAGTCTGAAACTTATTATAACTGAATATTGTAATTTGATTTTTTTTTTAAGTTTTCATGTACCCCGGCATTTAAAAAAAAAAATTCAAAAATTTTTCGTTCTCAAAATCTTATGTCTGAAACTGATTTTTACTGAATATTGTAATTTGATTTTTTTTTTAAATTTTTTATGTACCCTGAAATTTTCATGTACCCCGACATTTTAAAAAAAGATCCGAAATTTTTTTTTTGCATTTCGTTCTAAAATTTATAGTCTGAAACTTGCTATAACTGAATATTGTAACTTAATTTTTTTTTTTTCATGTACCCCGACATTTTTGAAAAAAATTCAAAAAATTTTCGTTCTCAAAAAATATAGTCTGAAACTTATTATGACTGAATATTGTAACTTAATTTTTTTTTTCATGTACTCCGACATTTTTGAAAAAAACTCAAAAAAATTTTTCATTCTCAAAATCTTCTGTCTGAAACTGATTTTAACTGAATATTGTAATTTGATTTTTTTTTTTTGGAAATTTTCATGTAGCCCGACATTTTACAAAAAAAGATCCAAAAATTTTTATTTGCATTTCGTTCTTAAAAAATATAGTCTGAAACTTGTTATATAACTGAATATTGTAACTTAATATTTTATTTTAATTTTTCATGAACCCCGACATTTTTGAAAAAAAATCCAAAAAATTTTTCGTTCTCAAAATCTATAGTCTGAAACTTATTATAACTGAATATTGTAATTTATTTTTTTTTTTGTTTAATTTTTTATGTACCCTGAAATTTTTAAGTACTCCGACATTTTTGAAAAAAACTCAAAAAAATTTTCGTTCTCAAAATCTGAAATCTGAAACTTGTTAAATTGAATATTGTAAATTAATTTTTTTTTGAAAATTTTCATGTACTCCGAAATTTTTGAAAAAAATTTTTCGTTCTCAAAATCTTATGTCTGAAACTGATTTTAACTGAATATTGTAATTTGATTTTTTTTTTTTGTAATTTTTTATGTACCCTGAAATTTTAATGTACCCCGACATTTTAAAAAAAAATCCAAAAAATTTTTCGTTTTCAAAATCTATAGTCTGAGATTTGTTTTAACTGAATATTGTTATTTGATATTTTATTTTAATTTTCATGTACCTTGACAATTAAAAAAAAAAATCCAAAATTAATTTTTTTTTTTTCATTTGGTTCACAAAATCTTTAGTGAAACTTGTTATAACTGAATATTGTGATATGATTTTTTTTAATTTTCATGTACCCCGACATTTAAAAAAAAAAATCCAACAAAATTTTCGTTCTCAAAATCTATAATCTGATACTTGTTTAACTGAATATTGTAATTTTATTTTTTTTTTTAATTTTCATGTACCCCGACAATTAAAAAAAAAAAAAATTCAAAAATTTTTCGTTCTCAAAATCTGTAGTCTGAAACTTGTTATAACTGAATATTGTAACTTAGTTTTTTTTTTTTTAATTTTTTATGTACCCTAAAATTTTCATGTACTCCGAAATTTTTGAAAAAAATCCAAAAAATTTTTCGTTTTCAAAATCTTATGACTGAAACTTGTTTTGACCTTAATATTGTAATTTGATTTTTTTTTTTAAATTTCTTGTACTCCAACATTTAAAAAAAAAAATCCAAAAATTTTTTTTGCATTTCGTTTTCATAAAATATAGTCTGAAACATAACTGAATATTGTAACTTAATTTTTTTTTTAATTTTTCATGTACCCCGACATTTTTGAAAAAAAATTCAAACAATTTTTCGTTCTCAAAATCTATAGTCTGAAACTTGTTGTGACCTTAATATTGTATTTTTGATTTTATTTTTTGAAATTTTCATGTACCCCGACATTTAAAAAGAAATTCAAAAATTTTTCGTTCTCAAAATCTGTAGTCTGAAACTTGTTATAACTGAATATTGTAACTTAGTTTTTTTTTTAAATTTTTTATGTACCCTGAAACTTTCATGTACCCCGACATTTTTGAAAAAAAATCCAAAAAATTATTCGTTCTCAAAATCTATAGTCTGAAACTTATTATAACTGAATATTATAATTTGATTTTTTTTTTTAAATTTCTTGAACTCTAACATTTAAAAAAAAAAATCCAAAAATTTTTTTTGCATTTCGTTCTCAAAAAATATAGTCTGAAATTTGTTATAACTGAATATTGTAATTTGATTTTTTTTTGAAAATTTCTTGTACCCTAACATTTAAAAAAAAAATCCAAAAATTTTTTTTTGCATTTTGTTCCCAAAATCTATAGTCTGAAACTTGTTATATAACTGAATATTGTAACTTAATTTTTTTTTAATTTTTTATGTAGCCTGAGATTTTTTAAAAAAAATCCAAAAAAATTGTTTTAACTGAATATTGTAGTTTGATTTTTTTTTAATTATTTATGTACCCCGACATTTTTGAAAAATAATCCAAAACATTTTTCGTTCTCAAAATCTAGAGTCTGAAACTTGTTATAACTGAATATTGTAACTTAATTTTTTTTTAATTTTTTATGTACCCCCGAAATTTTGGGAAAAAATCCAAAAAATTTTTTTGCATTTCGTTCTCAAAATAAATAGTCTAAAACTTGTTTTAACTGAATATTGTAACTTGATTTTTTTTTTTAAATTTTCTTGTAGCCTAACATTTAAAAAATAAATCCAAAATTTTTTTTTTGCATTTCGTTCTTAAAATCTATAATCTGAAACTTATTACAACTGAATATTGTAACTTAATTTTTTTTTTTATCTTTTCATGTACCCCGACATTTTTGAAAAAAATCCAAAAAATTTTTCGTTCTCAAAATCTAGAGTCTGAAACTTGTTATAACTGAATATTGTAATTTGATTTTTTTTTTGAAGTTTTCATGTACCCCGACATTTTAAAAAAAGATCCAATCTTAATATACACAATCAAACATATACCAGAAAACATCACACTAGAACTCAAAATGTACCCCCCTTTTTTGCTTAAAACATACAATAATTTACGTTTAATTCACAGCCCCTACCAAATGTGGGCTGAGAATCTGCAACCATTGAGACCATACTCCAGCGTGGCACTGGAGTAATATTCAACAGTCAGCACACATACAAAACGTAACACTGGGACGATGCAGACCAAAGAGTCAACATTCATTGGTGCATTATCTGCTGTTACTATCATGCACCAAAGTGGGATCGACATACACCAGCGCAATCAACACACACCACCATCCCACCAATAATTCGCCTCATGCCCAGTGAAGAGAGACCTGGGCAAATCATGTCAACAAGCTGGATCCTGTAATCAATTGGGGCAGGACCAACTTCAAATTTTAACTTTCTCTCAGCCAAAGAACACACACCTCAACCATATCTGATGGCTCAGGACGCGCTGCCAATAGGCAATAGCCAAGCGTCGAAGCTTCATTTCACCAAATGAAGTTAAGTTCAATAACCCAATTACTTAACTACATCCAATCAATAAATAAATCTTAGATTGCGACCTCCATGGCGCAACTGAAACAAGAAAAAAAAAAAAAAAAAGAGTTGCAGTTTAGCAAGAAACGAGAGCAGTTGAAATTTTTGTCAGTTGAAATTTTCGCAACAAGCAAGACCAGTTAAATCTTCGCCACTATTTTCATCACTATTTATTTATGATATAATTATATATATTATACATGGTGTGTGTGCCAACATAGTGAACATCGCCAATATCGATACTGAGAGAAATCGTTCTCTTTGCCTACTGGAGAGAAACCTGCTGTCAACTAGCATCACCACCGCCAAGATCACTACTTGATACTATATATTTGACGGGACAGGAACAGAAACAGGAAAAATCGATACTTAATTTGTGCTTAAATTACTGGTATTTATAAAATCATTTTGTATGCCCATTAATATAACATATTACACATATATATATATTTAACACAAGTTTAGTAATTTATCCGATCCCAAATATCTCAAACTCAATCTCAATCTCAGCCTCAGTTTTTGTGAAAAAAAAAAAGTTTTTGTTATAAATATGACGAAAAAACATGCAAAGAAACGTGTTAAAAGCCAAGACACAAATAAAGTCCGATTCAAGTGATAACGACAGTCAGTCAGATGTTTCAAATGAGACTATTAAGAAACTATCTCCTCAGAATCAAAGTGTTCTTAACAAGTTTATACACTTGTTGTCAAATACTGATTCTGAGAATGAAACAAATCTTATAACTGATATTATAGAAAACTCTAAAAACTTACCCAAGACATCCACTACAACAACAACAACAAGAAAGAAAATGTCAGTCGGGCATGCCGACCGTGTAATACCCTCTGAGCTTAGTTTCCAATTATATGAATTCATTTTGGACTGCTTACAAGCAGTGCACTGAGTAAGTTTTAGATACACAAGCACTGCTTGCGCACTGCTTGTAAACACTGCAGCGTAAACAAAAGCAGTGCACTGCTATTGCGATAAAAATTTAAGTTTGTATGAAACATTTTTTTAAATATAGTCCGATTTTGATGCAATTTTCAGTATTGCTTAATATTATTTGTCTCTAATTATACACCAAGTAACAAAACTATACGTTAAGAAATAAGTGAGCCAGAGGCATTCGAAGTTTCAACGCAATAGTGGGCGAAGGGGGCGTGGCATCCAATAAATTTTGATGGCATTATATTTATATTGTAAATAGCAACCTGCATGCTAAAATTGGTGTCCCTAGGTTTTATAGTTACCAAGATATTCGCAAAAAACATGTATTTTTTTCGAGGTATGTCTGGTTTTTCGCTTATTGTGGGCGAATGGGGCGTGGCATCAAAAAAAAAAAAGATTCTTGTATTGCCTGACTAAATATGTGATCAATGCTGACCAAGTTTGAACTTGTAGCTCTTACCATCTCTGAGATCTGTTTGTTCATACGGACAGACAGACAGACAGACAGACGGACAGACGGACATGGCTATATCGACTCGGCTGTTGATGCTGATCAAGAATATATATACTTTATGGGGTCGGAAACGCCTCCTTCTGCCTGTTACATACTTCTGACAAACCCATTATACCCCTCAGAGGGTATAAAACAACAACAACAACATCAGTTGCTACAATACCCCAAAATATACCAACTAACCAAAATCAAACTCAGACTCTGACTCAAACTCAAACTCAAACTCAGACACAAACAAATGCCCCAACTAGACAACAACTACAATCACAAAGAAAATCTTTATCACTATCTCTATCTCAATCCCAATCCCAATCTCAGTTGCCAACTAAACCGTCAAAATCTTTGGACCCTCGCATTGCTCAAACAACTGCATTGTATTCGCAAATAGCTGCTAGGCCAGGAAGTAGTAGTTCTAACCCAAAAATCACCACTGATACAAATTCTACATCGTTTTCTGATTCAATACCATCACAAGTTTCACAACAATCATTTGCTGTACCCTCCACACCAATCAATATCAATATCAATAAAAATAAGACATCTGATTTAGCTGGGCCGTCGCCAACAGTTTCATCGATATCAGACGCTTCATCAACTGCATCAGCATCCCCCTTAGCATATCAAAAAACACAGAGACCATTATCATCCATATCAGAATTAGCCAAAAACCAAGCTCATGCTGCCTCTACATTTAAACAACTCTTTCCAAATAGTCAAACAATGAGAGATGCACGTATTAATGAAACACGTTATCAAACACGGTCAAACTCCTCTATCTCACGTTCTGAGCAGCAAGATGCTGCCAGAACTTTGAATAGAAACAACAATAACAATAACAATAATAACAACAACAATAATGATATTAGCATGGAAATTGTGGACTCTGATTCAGATTCAGATGATGATGATGTAAATGCCATATTCACTTCAGTTAGGAGAGCAAATGCTACTCTTGGGTTATCAAATTCAAGTCCCAATCAAAATGCGACACCAAATAGAAATATCACTCCCAAAACACCACAAATTTGGATCAAATATGATGGTAACCTTGAAGAATTTAGTGATAGAATTAACAATATTGTCAATAACGATTGTTATACTATGAAATTAGGTGGCATTAACTTAATTCGTTTCAACCCAAACACACCAGATACATATCGCAAAATGATACAGTACTTTAATGACCAAAACATTGAATATCATACGTATCAACAGCGCACAGAGCGTTCTATTCGTGTTGCCATACGTGGCATACACCACTCCACAACTATTGACCGTATCAAAAATGAGCTAACCAAATCTGGCTTTGCTATACGTAGCGTTTATCATCCAATATTTAAAAACAATCAAGGTCCTGGCACCTTTTCGCCAAATCTCTTTTTTATTGAGCTCGAGCCAAATGCTGAAAACAACAAGGATATATTTAAAGTGCAAACTCTGTGCCAATACGCTGTTCGTGTCGAATGGAGACACAAAAATGAATCCCTTGTCCAGTGCCATCGATGCCAATTATTTAATCACACTGCAAATTATTGCCATCGCAAGCCAGTATGTGTTAAGTGTGGTGAAGGACATTTAACAAGAGACTGCACTAAAAGGAGTGATACACCTGCCAAATGTGGCAATTGCAAAGGTGATAACACAGCCAATTATAAAGGTTGCCCATATCATTTAAATTTATTAAAGAATAAACCGTAATTTCCACAAAACAACAATAACAATAGAAACAACAACAATAACAATAACAATAGAAACAACAACAATAATAACAATATTAATCAATCATTCCAGAGCAATCGCCCTATGTTTCCAATAATGAGTTATCGAAACAATAATACAAACAATCAAAACAGAAATGCCCAACCTCAAGACTTATTTCAAGAACTACTCAAAAATGCTCAGCAGCAAAAACAACAACAGCAACCAAACACATTTAACCCATATCCATCAGTTATAGGACTCTTTCAGAAGCACCAAGAACTAATTGAAGGCCTACAAGAACATGTGCGAATCATTCATGATATTCTTGTAAATCAAAAATCGGGTCCCAACACCAAGTCAGCTGACATTACGTATGCAACTGCTCTAATGGCTCCCCCAACATTGACAAAACCGACAACAAATACATTAACAGCAACAATATCTTCGGCAACTAGCCTACCCATAATTCCAACCATTTTATGAACTATCCCATTAATTACACCATCAAATTAAATTACAAATATCCCCACCTGTCACACAAAACCTAAATGATTGGCATCCGATTATGCATTTGGAATGCGAATGGTTTATCCAGACGCACCGAAGAGCTAATACATTTCATAAATATCAATCATATTGATATAATGCTAATTAGCGAAACGCATTTCAACAATAATTCATTTATCAATATACCTGGTTACAATATAATTGTTGGAAATTCACCAAATACTAGATTACACATTGGCGGCAGTGCCATAATAGTTTCTAATAGAATAACACATCAGGCCCTTCCCCCCATTTCTGAGACATACGTACAAGCAGCAAGAATCTCGATTCACACTGTGAATAAATGGACACAACAGCAGGGTTTGAGTACAAAAATTGAACTGCTTTCTTTATTGAATATTTCGGTCTTATATAGCTAACAGAGGATCTTAAAACTACGCGTGGGGCCATATTATTATCTCCTAAGACGCGTATCTATTCTTACGCCTTAGGATCGCAGCTGCACCCTGAAAGGCTTCGGGTTACACGCACTTGAGTTTACATATCTTTCTTACTCGCACTTGAGTTTACATATCTTATGTCAGTTGATACTTATGTATCTTTAGCTTAGTATTTCTTATCTTTATGGGTTTTTTAGTTTTGAGTAGAAATTAGTGTTCATGCTTGAACATTCTGGCGAGGGCCAAAAATAGTGGTAGTTATGACATATATATATATATATATATATATATATATATTTTTATTTTTTTTTATTACACATTTGGTAGCGTGATAGCTTGTAGTCTTCGAGAGACTTTTATTTTCCTTATCATAAATATAACTAAAATTAATATTATTATAATTACAATTATTAAGGAAGTATGCCCTGTCACATGATGAAGCTGTAGTTTATTTAATTGTAAATGGTGATTTTTAATTTCTTGTAACTTATATTTTAATTCATCAATTTCGGCGGTATGATTTATTATTGGGGATCTTAGTGCATCCCATACAATTTTTGGTATTTCACTTATATTACTTATATACGACGGTAAGCTAGATTCATAATTGTCAGAGTGAATTACATAATTGGCTATTAAAGTTTTGTCCAAAGTCCTAGCTGTACAATCTGATTTTAATGTAAGTAAACCCTGCTCAGGTAAATCTAAAATTTCTTGTGGAGTTTTGCTACACAGAATATTTGCCTTAGTATTAATAGGTACTTTAAAAAGCCAGCTTCCTTTTTTATTCAATTCAACCCAGTAGGTTAATGACAATGTTGTTTTATAGAAACAGTTCGGTGATCGGTTTCGTTTAAAGGGTGAAACCTCACATGAGTTATCGTTTGCATTACTCCATGGCCAATTGCCTTCGCATATGCGTTTACTTGATTGCCATTGTTTACAATTATTAAGCGATGCTTCTGACATTAAGTAATAAGCATCAAGCACAAAGTTATATACTATGTAGTGGAATTTTATATCAGCGATTATTATCCCGTGTTGATGTGTGTTTCTTCAATCCCAATTAACGGGCAAATTTTACTAATTGGTCGAGTCATAAAACCATCTTGCATTTTAATTTTTGCTACTCTTACATTTCCATCCTGACCTCTGTGTACTTCTTCAATTTTTCCTAAAGGCCATCTGGCTGGGTGGCAATTCTCAGATTTTACTAATACTAATTGACCCTCTTCTATGTTCTGATGTTTCTTTCTCCATTTATTTCTCTGTTGAAGGGTATTTAAATAGTCTTCTTTCCATTTTACCCAAAACTCTTTCTTTTGTCTTTGTATTAACTTCCATCTATCTAGATTGTTAATTCTTTTGTCATTAATATATTCCATAACTTCTAAATTAGGTCTACCAATTAAGAAATGTCCAGGTGTTAATACATCCCTGTCTTCAATGTCTTCTCCGCTTGTGTATAACGTACGAGAATTTAACACAGCTTCAATTTGACATAAGAGAGTTGCTAATTCTTCATAAGTTAAGATTGTATCCCCAATTGCTCTTTTCAGGTGATACTTCACAGATTTGACCCCCGCCTCCCAAATACCTCCGAAGTGAGGTCCTGCCGGGGGAATAAAGTGCCAACTAATCCCATCTCTTTCCAAAATTGGAATGATTTCTTCGTTATCCTTAAGAGCTTTTTGGAAATCTTGATCTATTTTTCTTGCAGCACCTACAAAATTAGTTCCATTGTCTGAGTAAATGTTGACACATTTTCCTCTTCTTGCTACAAATCTTTTCAAGGCTGCTAGAAAAGCATCTGTTGTAAGATCACTTACAGCTTCCAGGTGAATGGCTTTTGTTGCCATACATACAAAGACAGCAATATAACCTTTAAATGTTTTAATTCCCTTGTTTCTGGAACATTTAATATTGTACGGTCCTGCATAGTCTACTCCTGTGTTTATGAATGGGAAGTCCATTGATACTCTATATTTTGGTAAGTCACCCATTATCTGCTCTTTTGTGGTTTGTCGATATCTAGCGCACTTAACACATTCTTTTAGCTGTTTTTCAAACTATTTCTGAGTCCAACTATCCAATATCGTCTCTGAATGTAATTTCTCATAAGGTTAAGTCCACCGTGCATTGTTTCCTTGTGGGCTTTCCTAATAATCAGATCTGCCAAATGACACTTATCTAAAATTAACGGGTGCTTAACGTAAAAACTTGCATTTGAGTTTCTTAATCTACCACCGACTCTAAGTAGCCCATTTTTGTCTAAAAATGGATTTAAACTTAGTATTTTGCTTTTGAGCTCAATATCCCTTCTGTTATTTAAACATTTTATTTCAGCACTAAATTGCAATTCTTGCTGCTGCCTAATAATCAAATTTCTAGCATTTTTTATTTCTTTGACAGTAAGATACGTTGGCAAAACTTCGCGCTTAGCCTTTATTTTAATGAATCGAATTATATATGCAACTACTCGCTCTAGTTTTCCTATACAAGAATTCTTTTCTAACAAATTCTGAATAATATTGAATTCATTGTTGAGAATAGTCGTATTAACTATCGTAATATTGTTAATTATTTTTTCTGCACTTGGCCAGTATTCTTCATTTTTCGAAAGCCATTGAGGTCCGTTCCACCATATCTCACATTCTTTTAGTTTATTAGCATCTATTCCTCTTGATGCTACATCTGCTGGGTTGTCTTCTGATCTTACATGACTCCATGTGATCTCTTTATCTTTTCGTATTTCATCTGTACGGCGCCTAATGAATTTATTTTTGTTATCTCCGTTATTTATCCAAGAAAGCGTTATCGTAGAATCGCTCCATGCATAAATTCTTGAAGAACATCCTGTTGCCTCTTTTACTCTTTCTAATAACTTTGCTAGTAAATGAGCTGCACATAGTTCTAACTTAGGAATAGTTTTCCTATTTTTCTTTGGATTCACTTTACTTCTACTGGCGATAAGCATAACTGAGCTTCCTACCTTCGCATACACTACTGCAGCATATGCTTTTTCAAAAGCGTCAGCAAATCCATGAATTTGACTTAACATATTATTTCTTGTTTTTAGCCATCTAGGTATTCTAATACTTTCCAGGTTTATTAATTTTTCCATAAATATTTCTTGATCCCATTTTTGTTCTTTTGACCAGAGCCCTTGCATGAATAATCTGCCTACTATAGTCACTGGAGATAACCAGCCTAACGGATCGTAGATTTTGGCTAATGTTGATAACACTGTTCTTTTATTAATCTTAGCCAATTTTTCATATCGAAGATTGAATTTGAATTCGTCTTTGATAGGTTCCCATTGTAACCCAAGAGTTTTTATTGATTCTATTTCTTCAATATTTAACACCTTGTTATTCCCTATGTCTTGAATACCTTCTATAACTTCTGGTATGTTTGATATCCACTTCCTCAAACTGAAGCTTACTTTATCTAATTCTATTGATACTAATTTTACTATTTCCTTAGCTTCTTGTATAGTATCAGCTCCTGTCATCAGGTCGTCCATGTAAAAGTCGTTCTTAATTATGTTTTGAATTTTTTGACAACTACAGTTATTTGCGACTTCTACCAGACTTCTTGTTGCTAAATATGGGGCCGACGCTGTCCCATAGGTTACTGTCGTTAGTTTATATGATTTTAATTCCTCGTGTGGTGAATCTCTCCAAACTATGTACTGATATTTTTGATGTTCTTCGTCAATTAAGATTTGTCTTTACATTTTCTCGATGTCTGCTGAAACTACTACCGGCCATTTTCGCCACTTTAAAATAATGTCAAAAATATCTTTTTGTGTTCTTGGGCCGATCCACATAACATCGTTTAAACTTTTGGAATTCGTAGTTTTCGCAGATGCATCAAATACGACTCTTAATTTGGTTGTTAGGCTAGAATCTCTAATCACCCCTTGATGAGGCAAATAATACTTTCCTTCCTCGCTAGATTCTACCATGTGTCCTAAATCTTTGTATTCTTTCATAAAATTAATATAACTTTCATTTAACTGCTGATTTCTCTGTAATTTTTTCTCTAAATTATGAAATCTAGCTATTGCCTGTGCCTTTGAATCTCCTAATTCCTTTTCATTTTTAAATGGAATTTTTACTATGAACCTTCCCCCTTTGTCTTTTCTTGTTGTTTCTGAGAAAATTTTTTCACAAACTTCAGCTTCAACATCATTCTCATCTTCATCTTCTACTTCCCAAAACCTTTCTAAATCTTTCACTTCAATAGTAGTTGCTATTATAACGGACTTCCCTTTGGATTTTGTACACCCGGATACAACCCAACCAAACTCTGTGTTTTGACCAAGCAGTCCGTCAATTTTGACTACTCCATCCTTTACAATTTTGGAATATAAATCTGCTCCTATTATCATATCGATTCTACTAGGCCTATCAAATTTAGGGTCAGCTAGATTATATGATCTCCACTTGGATTTATTTATGTGTAAGTTTCTAGATGGTAGAGCTTTCATTAACTTTGGTAAAATTATAGCATCTACATTAAATAAATCATTGTTAAATAATCGTTTCAAGCATAAATTGACTTTGTATTTTGATATACTGCTATCATTAGCTGACACTCCAAATATTTCTGTCACAGCTTTAGTTCTAAATAACTCTAAAATCTGAGCTGCTTCTTCAGAAATAATCGTGCATTGTGATCCACTGTCTATCAATGCTCTTAAGCTTTCAAATTGGCCACTTTTAGCTCTGACCTTCACTATCGCTGTTGCTAATAGTGCCTGGCCTTTCGCTACACAAGTATTGACTTTCTCATGATCAATGTGTAACATTGAATGATGATACTTGTTGCAATGAGAACAATTATTCGAACATGTGCATTTTTTATTGCCTGTATATTTTAGGCATTTGTAGAACAACATAATTTTTCCTACTACCTCGATTCTTTGCCTAGGTGTCATGGCTTTAAATTTGTAGCATTGACTTTCCTTGTGCCCTGGTAATTTGCACACTAAACAATTATCTTTAGAATTCCTAGTTGGATGTGATTTTACAATTTTCCGATCTTCGCAGATTGCACTAATCGAAACATATCGCTGTTCTAAAAATTCCAAAACATCTGACAACTCTTGAATATCCCTTGTCTTTTTTGTATGGGACTCATAGAGTTGAAGTGCCTCTGTACTAAATTTCCTTAACAAAATTTGAGCACATATTATGTCTACGTCTGTAGATAAATTTGCTCTTAATTTTATTATATGTATAGCTTCATTGCTAACATCAATAAAATTTTTAATTTCTTTTTCCGACTCTATGTTTAAATTCGGTAAGTCAATTATCCGATTCAAATTATCGGAGAAACTCTTGCGTTTATTTTCAAACCGTTTGGTCAACAATTCCCAAACGGTATTATAATTATCAACTGAGCCACTGAGCAGATGAGAAACCATGCTCCTGGCTTCACCCTTTAATGCTGATTTTAAATATGTAAATTTTACTGACGTACTAAGATCATTTCTATCTTGAATGATATCCTGAAATATCTGATAGAACTGATCCCATTCTCTGGGTTCACCAGAGAATGTGGGTACCTTTATTTCTGGTAATTTCGTCAGATGTGGCTGAACGTCTACCTTTTTGACATCAGTTTGACTTATTGGCTCTAAGCATTCGAGCATATTAACAACGTCGAACTCGACATTTTTTACAACATCATCATAAACCATTTGTTTTGAATCAATTTTAGCTTGAATTTGATTCCACAAATAATTTATCTTATTTACCCTTAAAATAGTCATCTTATGGCAACCATTTTGAAGGTATTCTTCAGTTTCTTTTAAATACATTTTTATTGGCTCAAGGCTGTTGCCATTTTGTACTGAGCATTTTAATTTTGTATTTTCCTTTTTCGGAACATTTTCGGTTCCAGGATCTAATATTTGTTTAGAACATGAGTACGTTTCAATAATACTTTTTATTTTTTTAAGAGTATTATCAAAATAATTTTTACTAAAGTATTCATGATTGAATACTCCAATCTTTAATATAGCATTATGATTAGCTATAAATTTGCCCTTAATATGCTCTAGCCTTGTTACAGCTTCACTGTTTACTATATTTGATTCTATGCTATTTACTTCTCCTATCAACGCCGTCTGGCTTTTTAGCAAATTAACTGAAGCTTCGGACATTATAAAATTTTTTTTTAACACTAACGACAAAAATATAAAATTATAGCTTTTTTTTTTTAAATATTTATCAGAGTTAGTATTAGCAGCGCTTTCGCGCTTTCGACTTAATATAATATATATTAGGTTAAACAAAAATATGGCCTTATTATAGCCTGATTGCTTAGCTGTTGCTGTGTCCCTTGTTGTTGTTGTTGCTGCTACTACTGGTGATCTTGTCGCCGTTTGTCGCTGCTGCCTCTGATGTTGCTGCTGCTGGTAATGCTGCTGGTTGCCTTTGGTGGTTTGTAGCTGGCAGTCACCGTTGATGGTTGTTCCACCGCTGCCACAGTATATATATGTATATATATATATATATATATATTTTGTATATATATTTTTGTACAAAACACTATACTTTTCCGATGTAAGCCTCGGTATTTACGATATCTTGGTTTTATCGCGCCGTTTAAACTCTGTCTCAACAATGAGAACTAGAGAAAAAATATTGGTTTATATATTTTTTTTATGCAACCTCTTCGCTGTATACGTCCGAGGTGCTGGTTTATATCTCTGAGTCTCTTACCACTGGTGGGGGAAAACTGCAGAGTGCTCGAAGGACCAATGATATTTCTGATATCTTGGTTTTATCGCGCCGTTAAAACTCTGTCTCAACACTGAGAACTAGAGAAAAAATATTGGTTTAAATATTTTTTTCTATGCAACCTCTTCGCTGTATACGTCCGAGGTGCTGGTTTATATCTCTGAGTCTCTTACCACTGGTGGGGGAAAACTGCAGAGTGCTCGAAGGACCAATGAATAAATGGACACAACAGCAGGGTTTGAGTACAAAAATTTAACTGCTTTCTTTATTGAATATTTTGGTCTTATATAGCTAACAGAGGATCTTAAAACTACGCGTGGGGCCATATTATTATCTCCTATGACGCGTATCTATTCTTACGCCTTAGGATCGCAGCTGCACCCTGAAAGGCTTCGGGTTACACGCACTTGAGTTTACATATCTTTCTTACTCGCACTTGAGTTTACATATCTTATGTCAGTTGATACTTATGTATCTTTAGCTTAGTATTTCTTATCTTTATGGGTTTTTTAGTTTTGAGTAGAAATTAGTGTTCATGCTTGAACACACTGAATTGGGGCCAATTAGCATTGTATCATGCTATTGGCCGCCCGGACAAAGACACATTATAACAAACACAATAATCACAAATTTCTTTAAAATAATCGGTCCAAATTGCATAATTGGCGGCGATTGGAACGCAAAACACCGATTGTGGGGAAACTTTCGTAGCTGCCCACGTGGCAGAATTATGTAAAAGTTTATATTATCAAAAACACAATACAATGTCCTCACCATCGGTGAACCAACACACTATCCATATAGCAATAATGTTCCGTCCGTTTTAGATTTCGCCATATTTCATGGCATTTCTCCACAACGCCTCGAAATCCATCGTCAAATGGATCTAACAAGCGATCATATTCCGCTAATTATAAACTTTGCAATTGCATCTAAGCATATTAACTTGCACAAAACTCGTCTGCTAACACGCTATTCAAACCTTAAACTTTTTCGTAAACATCTCGATGATAATATACACCTAAATATTAAAATAAACTCCACACTGGACGCTGACGATACTATCAATAATTTTATAAATAAAATATATGATGCCGCCAAAATGGCATTTTAGGCCATCCATAAATGCTAACATTATCGAGCTCATTCGCAATAAACGACGATTACGCAAACGCTATACGCGTACAAGAAATTTTGAGCATCGCCTTGCTTGGCAACAGGCAAGTCGGCGTCTCTCACACATTCTTGAAAAGATTCGCTCTGATCACTTCAATTCAATTCTCGCTAACGCCGATCGAAATAAACAAGGCAAATTTAATTTGTGGCGAGCATGCAAGGGCCTAAAACAGCAACCCCATATGCATATGCCAGTCCGAAACCAGCAGGGCAACTGGTGTCTCACTGCCAGCGAACAAGCAGAAGCTTTTGCCGACGAGTTGGAAAATCGATTTAAGCCTTTCAATTATAGTCCTAGTGAACATATACATACTGTTCAAACGCTATTAAATAGTGCACATAGCCCAAATCCATTACTACTATTAGATAGATCGATTCGAAACACAAATGCCCAACATATAACATTCTCGGAGCTAAAACGATCAATTAAACTATTAAAGTTAAACAAAGCTCCCGGCAATGATAAAGTTGATAACTTTATATTGAAATCATTACCACATCGAGGCATAGTTTTTCTAGTCAATCAATTTAATTGCTTACTACGATTACGATACTTTCCATCAGCATGGAAGTGTGCAAACATCAGCATGATCCCCAAAAATGATGGAAAATCCTTAGCAGAGTTATGCAACTATCGTCCTATAAGCCTCTTACCATCAATCTCAAAACTTTTTGAGTATGCTATTTATTTCCGTTTAAATGCTGAAGTTGATAAACTTATACCAAAGCATCAGTTTGGTTTCCGTGAGGGACATAATACAACGCAGCAAATTCATCGCATAGTCCATCACATAAATACCAGCTTTGAGCGAGGCAATCGGGTGTCTTCATTGACATTGCCCAGGCTTTTGACGGAGTATGGCACGAGGGTCTCTTCTATAAACTATATACTCATGTTTCATTTCCTCTATATCAAATTCTAGTCTCCTTTCTCACAAATCGCTCCTTCGCTGTTAAAAACCGTAGCAATCTTTCAACAACTCGACCAATTATGGCTGGAGTACCACAAGGCAGCGTTTTGGCCCCACTTTTATACAATATTTTCACATTTGACATGCCAACAATAACTGACACATTCAAACAGAAAGATACTGATGACAATTTAACAGCCACTTATGCAGATGACACTGCATTCCTAATAAGTGGCCGCATACCAGACATCGCAAACAGAATGCAAAGACACTTAAATAACTTTCTAGACTGGACCAACAAATGGAACATAAAAGTAAATTGTTCAAAATCAAAACACATCATATTTTCACTCCAAAATCGAATAATTTGGCCAGATGTTAAAATGAACAATATTACTGTTCCATCTGTGAGCTCAGTGAAATATCTGGGCTTGCATTTAGATAGAAAACTAAACTGGACACGTAACATTTATCACACACAACAGGCTTTTAATACAAAAATCAAAAACTACACTTGGCTGTTAGACTCAACATCTCGTCTCACACAATCAAACAAATTAATAATTTATAAATAAATTATAGCACCTTCTTGGCAATACGGCCAATACTAATATACGTAAAATCCAAACATGCCAATCAAAAATATTACGGCTTATAATGAATTCACCACATTATGTAACAAACAAAACTTTGCACACTGATTTAGAGATAACATCCATTTGGGATGAGCTAAACATTCATGCGTCTAGATATTGGGACCGGCTAAGAGGGCATACAAATGACTTGATAAAACCAATGCTAAGAGGTACATCTAGGCACTTGAAACGTACCTGGCCAAAAGATCTTTGCAAACGCAAAGCACCAACCAGGCCATATTAAGATCAAAAAACACTGACATTGACATACAAACATACACACACATGAACATTCGAACATACGAACATTCGAACATACACAATACCCTGCACTCAAGTATACACCAGCGTGGCACTGGTGTAAAACAGCAGTCAGCACATCACCCTGGACTTGCAATCTACACACACACAATATCTTGTACTCGTGTATACACCAGCGTGGCACTGGACATGCAATCAATACACTCACACACACACACACAATACCCTGTACTCGAGAATACACCAGAGTGGCACTGGTGCAGCAGTCAGCTTCCCTGTACATACACACACACATCAAATACTTGAACACTGGACAAACATCAGCATCATAAATGTAAGTTTTAATATTTATTTATCAAATTAATAGATTTGGCTTCTTAAAACAATATTTTTCTTTACATCAAATTTCAAGACGATGCGAACGAAACGAGATCTCAACATGTTCTTTCTTTGCTAACTTCACTGTTATATTACATTTGTACTTAACATTAACATTAATTCAAAAGTGGCAGCCGCTACGTGTCGTTCTGCCTTCTGTTAAATCCAGGGTTCCCACATTTGGCTGTCCTGACATGTCCTTCGCCCCGAAGGACTCCTAAGGTTTCATGTACTCCGCTACTGTCGTTGTTTTACAAGGTCCGTCAAGATCCCCAACCTTCTCTACATCATACCTGCCGTTCTTGCTTATTTTCACTACTTTATATGGGCCTAAATACTTCCCTTTTAACTTTAGACCAGTACCATACTGCGTACGCTTTATGGCTACTAAATCATTCATATCATAGTGTCGCTCTTTTTTACGTTTTGAATCATAATTTTTCTTGTTTTCTTCTTGAATCTTTCGAATATTTTCACGCGCTTGTTCACGTACAATCTTACGCTCGTCCTCCAGCTCATCAATCAAACACTCCTGAATCAACTCATTCAATTGTACGTCACTCGGTAAACGCATCTTTAAGCCCGTTAAAATTGCAAATGGAGATACCTTTGTGCTTCTCGGCTCTGTTTGATTAATTATTTGCTGCACTCTGCCAAGATGTTTATACCAACAACCAGGATTTTCAAGGCTGAGTTTAGAAAGCATAGGGACAACTATCTTATGGATTCTTTCCACCTGACCATTTCCACGTGGTACTCCAGTAGCTATTAGCAAATGAACGATTTCCTGCCTATTGCAATATTCTTTGAAAACGTTTGACGTGAACGCTGTGCCACGATCCGAAATAATTCGCTGAGGATTCCCGAACAAATTTGCCTGTCTCTCTAAACAACTGTTTACTTCTTCAACGCCTGTGCTACGAGTAGGATACAACCACACAAATTTAGAAAATCCATCGACTACCACGAGTATATGATTGTACCGTTTATTGGTAATTTCCATTGGCCCTACGTGATCAATATGATAGGTGCATAATGGTGTGTCACCTTTATCAATTGGTATTAGAAAGCCTTCTTTTTTACCGCTTTTAGAATTCACAACAATGCACTCGACACAACATTCTACAACTCTGAGCACCTTTTCTTTCAGCTTAGGAATAAAGTACGACTTTTCCACCAGATCTTGCGTTTTCCTGGCGGAGTAATGGCCTTGTCTATGAGCAATTTGAATAATCTCGGTTTCCATTTGAGATGGTACAACTATTAACTCATTATTTGGGTCCTTATACAAAATGTCATTGCAAATGTAAAAATCTTCATGTCCATTTTCTTTCACTAATGATCGAATGACGCTTGTCCAATTATCTCTTAACTGTGCCTCTCTTAATCTGTGGACTATGCTGTCTGTCAACATGTAGCACGACACGCGACTTAGCGCATCAACATGACGCATTTTCGAGCCTGACCGATGTTCGATTTGGTAATCAAAATCTTGCAAGTACATAGCCCATCTAGCTACACGCAAAGGAACATCTTTCTTTTTCATCGTCATCGTGAATGCGTTGCAATCAGTTACTATTTTAAACTTCATGCCTAACACATACACACGCCACTTCATGAGGGCACCCATCACTGCAAAAACCTCTAGCTCGTACGAATCATACTTTTCTTCTGCGGGACTAGTCTTACGACTCATGTACTGCACAGGATGAAACAATGAATCTTCTCTGTCCTTTTGTAGCAAAACTGCTCCGAATCCATATTTACATGCGTCTGTATGTATTTCGGTTTCCAGCCGAGGACTATACAACTTTAATACTGGGCCACTTGTCAACGCTGATTTCAATTGCTCAAAAGCAACTTGCTGCAACTCATCAAACACAAACTTAGCATCCTGACGCAAAATATCTGACAACGGTTTAGCAATTATTGCATACCCTTCAACAAATTTACGGAAATACGACGTTAATCCAAGAAATCGTTGAATTGACTTTTTATCTTTTGGTATCGGGAAATTGGCAACAGCTTGCGTTTTTTCTTCACTCGGCTTGATAGTACTTCTCTCCACAATATACCCCAAAAAGTTTACCTTTTCTTGTACAACTGACATTTCGACCAATTTATGTTCAAACCATTTTGACTTGCAACGCCTTAGGACTTTCTTGAGTTTGGATAAGCCTTCTACAACACTACAACTGGGAATTATGATATCATCCATATACACCACAGCATCACCACCTTGGATCAACTCTCGGAAAACTGCCATTATAAATCTTGTAAACGCTGCTGGCGAGTTCGATATTCCGAAAGGAACTTATAGAAACTCATACTGTCCATGTTGAGTGACAAAAGACGTGTATTTCTGCGTGGAAAAATCCATTAGTCAAGTCTAACGTAGTATAGACTGACGCACATTGCAACTTTTCCAAAACGGAATCCATTTGGGGCATCGGAAAATTGTCACGAACCACTTTCTCGTTTAATTTCCTATAGTCACAACACAACCGCTTTTTTCCGTTCTTCTTGGCTACTAAAACAACTGGTGAGGCGTACTCTGATGTGCTTGGTCTTATGATACCTTCCTGCAACCACTCTTCAACCTGCTCATCAACAACTTTTTGATCACACACAGCAATACGTCTTGGATGTTGGTAGACCGTTGTTGTGCTCAAATAGCAAACAAATTTGATTAAACTCATTTAACAGTTCACGACATGAAATATTATCAAAGGTATCCAACTTTTTATACACACGATCATCTTTGCTCTGAGTATCACACCGAAGTAACAACTTCGTACCATACTATGCATATCAACGCTACTTAAAATTGTCCTACCCAAAATAACATCAAAGCCTATATCTTCATCCGGCACCACATGAAATTCAATGTTCATTGGTATGCTGTCAATATTGACAGGAATATTTAAACTTCCAAAAGTCAGCACCTGACTTCGACCTATTCCAGTCAAACATTTGGCACTGCCACTCAGTTTCTGCGCTCCAAGTTTGAAAAACACACACCTACGCATCAAGCATAAATCTGCACCAGTATCAATCAGCCCTTCACAAATTACAGAACCACAATCAACATTTTTCAGCTCTAAACCACAAGAAGTGAATTTTGTTGAACTATCTTTCAGAGGTTCAATTTTGGCTGTACACTCTGATGCACGATGACCTGGCTTGCCACATTTAAAACAATTGAACGTACTTTTCGGACAATCTTTTACAACGTGAGATTCGTCACCGCATTTAAAACATTTACGACCTCTACCTGTTTTAGAATCTTCTCGCACAAAAATCTCTTTTTTCACTACTACCGATTCAAACTTGTTTGAAAACGAGGATGGAGTACGAGCTTTCGAATATGTTTCAATATGCGCTTTCAACTGTTTTAGCGTTTTAGCTTGGTACAAAATAATTTTATTTGATTTGGAGTCCGGTATTCCTTCAATAAAATACTCAATTATGCTTTCTTCTTCAAGATCAATGGATTTTGCAATTTCAATAAGTGCGTACAAATATTCAAGTAACGTCTCTCCTTTTTCTGCTGATGCTTGCTTAAGCGCTAATGAATTTCAGAAGACGATACTTTTATTTGAAATTCTTCGGAAAGCTTATTTTTTAGCGACTCCCAACTGTTAACTCCTCGTTGACTACGTATAAATGATTTAGCAGCACCTTCAAGCAATTGCTTTGCGTATACAAATAACTGCAGATCACTCCACTCAACAGTTATGGCACATTCTTCCATTTGACTCACCCACTGTTCAATATCTGAATTTATCCCATCAAATTTCGACACACTGCCTTCGACATCTTTTAGAGTAAACATAGAACGCACAGGCTCTACCCTTTGTATCATTGGTGCTGTATGAACTGACACATCATCTTCGTCATCTGCATCCAAACTTAACCCATAGTGTGCTAGTAGTCTGTCCTGCAATTCAGGCTTACGTCCCGTACCACTTAATTGTAGCTCTGCCAATTTTGCTCACATTTCATCTACACGGAGGGCTAATATCTCATTTCTTTTCATCTTACAAACAATTTTATGTTTAACTACAATGGGAAAATAAACAATCAGATTAGTTAGATAAAAAGCAAAAGTTGTGTTAATGTAAACAAGTAATGATGCACATGCAACTTCGCTATGGATCAACAGCTCCAATCGATGTATCGGTCCACCTCCTCTTTCGTCTATCGGGTCGTTCGATAAATCTTATTGTTCCAGCGGCGCGCAAAATTCTTCTATTTGTCGTCACTAGCTTACTACAGTTGTTGACGACTTAGTAATACGAGACAACACACCAGTAGATCTCGCTCGCACTTATGTCGTCACGTCGACCAACTTCGACACACACGTAGTCCTGCTCACGCTACAGCCACCTTGCTTGCTCGCAGCACGAATGATCTGCTCTCCTCGTCTTACGCACGGCTCCTCTGCCTGCGTAACCGCTTTGCACCAGATTTTGCAAGACGCGACGCTGCACAGTTTTGTCCGTACTTGTTTCAGCCGCATACACAATGCCAGCGCAGTCTCAAAGTTTTCTCGTTCAGTTGTTGTTGTCTATGCCTTGCACCTTAGCACAGATTTTTTATTTTCCGCACCTTTTGGAAAATGCACCTTTCGTCTCTTAATTGAAGTTTAAAAGTTTTTGTTATAGAGCCAATCCTCGGACGAGCCCCCAATTTTGTAAGTTTTAATATTTATTTATCAAATTAATAGATTTGGCTTCTTAAAACAATATTTTTCTTTACATCAAAATTCAAGACGATGCGAACGAAACGAGATCTCAACATGTTCTGTCTTTTCTAACTTCACTGTTATATTAAATTTTTACTTAACATTAACATTAATTCAAAAGTGGCAGCCGCTACGTGTCGTTCTGCCTTCTGTTAAATCCAGGGTTCCCACATAAATATACACAATCAAACATATACCAGAAAACATCACACTAGAACTCAAAATGTACCCCCCTGTTTTGCTTAAAACATACAATAATTTACGTTTAATTCACAGCCCCTACCAAATGTGGGCTGAGAATCTGCAACCATTGAGACCATACTCCAGCGTGGCACTGGAGTAATATTCAACAGTCAGCACACATACAAAACGTAACACTGGGACGATGCAGACCAAAGAGTCAACACTTCATTGGTGTATTATCTGCTGTTACTATCATGCACCAACGTGGGATCGACATACACCAGCGCAATCAACACACACCACCATCCCACCAACATTCGCCCCATGCCCAGTGAAGAGAGACCTGGGCAAATCATATCAACAAGCTGGATCCTGTAATCAATTGGGGCAGGACCAACTTCAAATTTTAACTTTCTCTCAGCCAAAGAACACACACCTCAACCATATCTGATGGCTCAGGACGCGCTGCCAATAGGCAATAGCCAAGCGTCGAAGCTTCATTTCACCAAATGTAGTTAAGTTCAATAACCCAATTACTTAACTACATCCAATCAATAAATAAATCTTAGGTTGCGACCTCCATGGCGCAACTGAAACAAGAAAAACAAGAAAGAAATTGTCAGTCGGGCATGCCGACCGTGTAATACCCTCTGAGCTTCGTTTCTAATTATATGAGTTCAAATTGGAGTAGCTGCTGCAAGAACTAAACATGCACACATATTTGTATGTCTATCTCGCTCGCACCTTTTTCGTTTTCGTTGCTTGTGTGCACAGTTCAGTGCAATGCACGTGGCTATGCCTTGCTTGAAAGTATCGATTTTCGTTGTTTAAGAAACTTTTTTAGTTATAGTCCGATTTTGATGAAATTTTCACAATCGTTTTATATTATTTGTCTTCAAATATATTCTAAGTTACAACACTATACGTTAAGAAATAAGTGAGCCCGCCGCTTGCAAAGTTACAAGGAAGTTGTGCATTTTGTGGGCGAAGGAGGCGTGGCATCCAAAAATTTTTGATGGCATTATCTTTATATTGCATTTAGTAATCTGCATGCCAAAATTGGTGTCCCTAGGTGCCATAGTTACCGAGATATTCGCAAAAAACCTGAATTTTTTCCGAGGTATGTCTGGTTTTACGCTTATTGTGGGCGAATGGGGCGTGGCATCAAAAAAAGGAAACAAACTTGTATTGACTGACTAAATATGTGGTCGATACTGACTAAAACGGATATTGTAGCTCTTACCATCTCTGAGATCTGTTTGTTCATACGGACAGACGGACAGACGGCCAGACGGACAGACGGACAGACGGACAGACGGACATGGCTATATCGACTCGGCTGTTGATGCTGATCAAGAATATATATACTTTATGGGGTCGGAAACGCCTCCTTCTGCCTGTTACATACTTCTGACAAACCCAATATACCCCTCAGAGGGTATAAAAAAAAAAAAAAAAGAGTTGCAGTTTAGCAAGAAACGAGAGCAGCTCTATCATAGAGCAGTTGAAATTTTCGCAACAAGCAAGACCAGTTAAATCTTCGCAACTATTTTCATCAGTATATTTATAATGTGCCAACATCGCCAACATCGCCAATATCGCCAATATCGATACTGAGAGAAATCGTTCTCTTTGCCTACTGGAGAGAAACCTGCTGTCAACTAGCATCAGCACCGCCAAGATCACTACTTGATACTATATATTTGACGGGACAGGAACAGAAACAGGAACAGGAAAAATCGATACTTAAATTGTGCTTAAATTACTGGTATTTATAAAATCATTTTGTATGCCCATTAATATAACATATTACACATATATAAATATTTAACACAAGTTTAGTAACTTAGCCGTTCCCAAATATCTCAAACTCAATCTCAGCCTCAGTTTTTGTTAAAAAAAAAAAGTTTTTGTTATAAATATGACAAAAAAACATGCAAAGAAACGTGTTAAAAGCCAAGACACAAATAACAACAAGTCCGATTCAAGTGATAACAACAGTCAGTCAGATGTTTCAAATGAGACTATTAAGAAACTATCTCCTCAGAATCAAAGTATTCTTAACAAGTTTATACACTTGTTGTCAAATACTGATTCTGAGGATGAAACAAATCTTATAACTGATATTATAGAAAACTCTTAAAACTCACCCAAGACATCCACTACAACAAAAACAAAAACAACAACAACAGCATCAGTTGCTACAATACCCCAAAATATACCAACTAACCAAAATCAAACTCAGACTCTGACTCAAACTCAAACTCAAACTCAGACACAAACAAATGCCCCAACTAGACAACAACTACAATCACAAACAAAATCTTTATCACTATCTCTATCTCAATCCCAATCCCAATCTCAGTTGCCAACTAAACCGTCAAAATCTTTGGACCCTCGCATTGCTCAAACAACTGCATTGTATTCGCAAATAGCTGCTAGGCCAGGAAGTAGTAGTTCTAACCCAAAAATCACCACTGATACAAATTCTCCATTGTTTTCTGGTTCAATACCATCACAAGTTTCACAACAATCATTTGCTGTACCCTCCACACCAGTCAATATCAATATCAATAAAAATAAGACATCTGATTTAGCTGAGCCGTCGCCAACAGTTTCATCGATATCAGACGCTTCATCAACTGCATCAGCATCCCCCTTAGCATATCAAAAAACACAGAGACCATTATCATCCATATCAGAATTAGCCAAAAACCAAGCTCATGCTGCCTCTACATTTAAACAACTCTTTCCAAATAGTCAAACAATGAGAGATGCACGTATTAATGAAACACGTTATCAAACACGGTCAAACTCCTCTATCTCACGTTCTGAGCAGCAAGATGCTGCCAGAACTTTGAATAGAAACAACAATAACAATAATAACAACAACAATAATGATATTAGCATGGAAATTGTGGACTCTGATTCAGATTCAGATGATGATGATGTAAATGCCATATTCACTTCAGTTAGGAGAGCAAATGCTACTCTTGGGTTATCAAATTCAAGTCCCAATCAAAATGCGACACCAAATAGAAATATCACTCCCAAAACACCACAAAGTTGGATCAAATATGATGGTAACCTTGAAGAATTTAGTGATAGAATTAACAATATTGTCAATAACGATTGTTATACTATGAAATTAGGTGGCATTAACTTAATTCGTTTCAACCCAAACACACCAGATACATATCGCAAAATGATACTTTATGACCTTTATGTACTTTAATGACCAAAACATTGAATATCAAACGCAATCTCTCGCATTCGCTGACGGACGTGTTTTTTCTTTGCGCTTCGTATTTTCAATTATTTTCCTCGTTAATATCATATTTTTTTTACAAATTTTTGTTTAATTTTGTTTGTGACTTTGTGTAAAACATTCGGTTTGTTGAAACACTAAGTTTTAACGTAAAATTCTTTATTTTTGCTAATTTTGTGTTTGAGTGCAACAACAATTTGCAGTAAAGCAAATTGTATGTTAATTTTGTTTTGCTTTGTCAACACTGCTGTTTTGTTTTTGTATTTTTACACCGTCGCGTCGTTGATCTACGCTCTCTTTTTCGTGTTCTATTTTTGTCTTTAAACTTAGCTTCCCGCTCTCTTTCTGCTGCACTCTCGCTTTATCGCGCTCACATTACTTGTGTTGTTGGTGTTGGCCGGTAATAATTTCTCTCGCGCTTTTATTTTCGGTTGTCGCGCTCGCGTGTTTGTGTGCATTGTGTTGTTGTCGTAAGTACAAATCAGCATCTGTGTATTTAGCTTTTGTTGTTTTCTTCTTTTCTGTAACTGTTTTATATTTTTGGTAGTGTTTTGCTTATTATAGACGCAAAAATACCCTATAATGTATGTCTGTTACTCTAAAAACTGCCAGGTTCGGGCAAATGTAAAAATGGGTTTCGTTTGCTGCTGGCTGTGTGAAAATGTTTCACACGAAAAATGTGCTGGCCTCAACGGCCGTGTTATTGACCTAATTGAGTCAAAAAAAGGCATAAGGTGGACATGTGAAGCATGTAGGCCAGTGGAAATGGACATTTTGGCTTTCATGAGACATACCAAAAGAGGCTTTGGGGATCTGTTGGGCAGATTTAAATCTCTGCTGAATAGTTTCGCCGCTTTGGATGATGACTTCAAAAATTTGAAAGTTTTGAACGATTCTCCAAAGCGGAAAAAGGCCAACAATAGGTTGTCAATTGGACCAAACGAAATTTCCACCCCTCCACACATATCATCTGTTTCCGTTCCTCTACACAAAGATTTTTCACCCCCTCCTCAAAGTATTGTTGTCAGCAGGGTCGAGAACGTCAATTGTCCCATGGATATTGCCCCTGCTGATACCGAAGAAATTCCTGTTTCGCCGTTTGAAAGTACAATTGTGGTTGATAGTTCCATTAGTACTGACATAACGGCCGCATCAAATAGATCAATCAACGGCATAACTTCAGCTAATGTTACTGCCGGGATTGAACAGAAGGTGCTTGTAGGTGTTCCACCAAAGAAACAAATCTTTGTTTCCAGGCTTGCCCCTGATACTACATCTGATGATGTCAAGGCTTTTATTCAAGCCAAATATAAAGCCAATATTACAGTGGAAAAATTTAAGTTTACGTATCTTCGGAAAATTTCGTCTTTTAAAATAAGTGTGACTGCTGAACATTTCAAGAAAATATGTTGCAAAGAGTTCTGGCCAGACCATTTAATAGTAAGAGAATACACTGCTAAAAAAATAAATCGGTCTCTGGAAGCTCCTCAATCAATGCTCAACCTCAAACGTTACCTATAACGAAAAAAAACTAACATCCTCCCTCTCACTTGCCTATCAGAGTGTAAGAGGTCTTCGTAGTAAGCTTAGTACTCTTTACCTAAATAGTTTTGTAATATAGATGTAGAATTTATTGCTGTAAAACTAACCTTATCTAATATTAACATTTATACAACTTGTTCCTACATTCCGCCATCTTCTGATAATTGTATTTACCTATCTCATTTATCTGCAATCAAATCTATTTCTTCTTTACTCTCTGATCGTGACCATTTGGTGGTACTTGGAGACTTTAATATCTCCAATACTACTTGGATTTCAAATCCCGACTCTGCCGTGTTGACTCCCACGACACAACATGATTTTTTGGAGAATTTGTTGGAAATTTCTCTGTTCCAAATAAATTCTATTTCGAATTCGCTGAGTAGGATGCTTGATCTGGTTTTTGTTTTGGATCCATCCTATCTGTCTGTCTCCCGTATTTCTCCTTTATCCCATCCCGAAGACCTTTACCATCCGACTCTGGAGGTGTTGTTTGATTTACCTAACGGGGTGCCAATCTCTCGTAAGACATCTTTCCAGAGAACTCGTCAGTTTCGGAAAGCAGATTTTAGTAAATTAAATCTACTCTTATCCCAGACTGACTGGTCTCCGCTTTACATATGTAGGGACATGGATAGTGCAATCGATGTTTTTTATTCTATTCTGAACTTGTTACTTGACATTTGCGTTCCGAACTGTGTGCCATGTATGTCTAATAAACCTATATGGTTCACAAGGGAATTGACAAATTTAAAAAATAGAAAGTCAAGACTTTTTAAGAAATTTTAAGAAACTGGCTCCTCTTTAGATTTCTCTAGATATAGTATTGCACGATCTCATTTCTCTAATATGAATAACCAATGTTATCGGAATTATCTTTCTGACTGTGGACAACAGTTTCGAAGGAATCCGAAACGGTTTTATAGCTTCGTTAATGCGAAGCGTAAATCTTCAACGCTTCCCTCTACTGTGGTCTATGATAAAAAGACAGCCAATTCAAATCAGGCAATTGCCGATTTATTTGCCGAATTTTTTCAGACAACCTATAGTACTGATCATTGTCATTTTGCAATGCCTTATCCATATCGTGTAAATGCATCTAATTGCGTTTTTGAGCCTGTGATTACGGAAAGTTCGCTTTTAAGTGATCTAAAGGTAATAAAACCAGTATTTTTACCGGGACCTGATGGAGTACCAGGCTGTGTCCTAAAGTACTGCGCTGAAGGTCTTTTGAAGCCTTTGTATAAATTATTTAAATTGTCTGTAGAGTCGAGCAGCTTTCCCGAGATTTGGAAAGCATCATATATTATTCCTTTCCATAAAAAGGGGAATAAATCTAACGTTAATAACTACAGAGGTATTTCTAAGTTGTCTGCTATTCCGAAAGCATTTGAGAAACTAATAACTTCTCAATTGCAACATTTTTGTAGATCTATGGTTTCACCCTGCCAGCATGGGTTCGTGAAATATAGATCTACTACCACTAACTTGTTAGAATTTACCTCTTTAATTATACAAGGCTTTCAAAACAAATTGCAGACCGATGTCATTTATACTGATTTTAGTAAGGCATTTGACTCTGTTAATCACTTTCTTTTGCTACATAAACTCAATCTGCTGGGTTTTCCAAATAACTATATTCTTTGGGTTTCTAACTACTTAAGTTCTAGAACCCAAAACGTTTATTTGAATGGTACAGAATCTAAAACTGTTAAAGTAACTTCTGGTGTACCTCAAGGAAGTCATCTTGGACCCTTGTTATTTACTCTGTTTGTTAATGACCTGCCTTCTGCACTCAGTCATTCTCGTGTGTTGATGTATGCCGATGATGTTAAACTTTGCGTGTCGGCTGCAGAGTCCAACCTTGGTACCATGTTACAAAGTGACCTTTCTAATTTTGAAACATGGTGTAAAGTAAATTCACTAAATCTTAATTATAGTAAATGTAACGTAATGTCCTTCAGTAGGCGAATTCCTTTTTTTTAAAATTATGTTATTAATAGCAAAGATCTTGATAGAATTGAGTCGGTCGTTGATTTAGGTATCCTCTTGGATCCAAAACTTAAATTTGACAGGCATATTGCTTTTATTGCCAACCGTGCATTTGGTGTCTTGGGTTTCATAAAGCGCTGGTCGAAAGAATTCAACGATCCCTACATAACTAAAACTCTTTATACTTCACTCGTACGTCCTATTCTTGAATATGGGTCTTGTATATGGTCTCCCCAATACAAGATTCATCAAGACAGAATAGAATCTGTCCAAAAACAATTCTTGCTCTTCGCTCTAAGGGGCCTTAACTGGAACCCTAACATCCGGTTGCCTCCCTATCGTAGTAGACTTTTACTTATCAATCTTTCCTCTCTGTCTGATCGTAGAACCATGCTTGGTGTAATATTTATGCACAAACTTATAAATGGTGAAATTGATTCGTCTGAATTAATTAGCCAAATTAGTTTTGCTGTTCCGATCAGACCCACTAAAAACTTTCAACAACTGTCACTTCAAATCTGTACTACTAACTATTCTATTCATAACCCGTTTCGAGTTTTATGTTCTTCATATAATAACCTTTATCGTGTGGTATGTAATTCTTCAACTACCACTACTCTAAAATCTTCAATTCTCAGTCATCTTTCTAGTTTATAGATTATTTTAATTAGTTTATGCTTAGTAACTAGTATTTGTATTTGTTTAATGTTTATTGTTCGCGACTTTCGTCGTTGTATTTATATTAATAAATTACGGTTCGCGCGTTAACAAGCCCGTGCTTGGTGTCGTATGGGCCACTTGAAAGTACTGCGTTTAGTACTACTTCAACGTCCAACTACTATACGTATCAACAGCGCACAGAGCGTTCTATTCGTGTTGCCATACGTGGCATACACCACTCCACAACTATTGACCGCATCAAAAATGAGCTCATCAAATCTGGCTTTGCTATACGTAGCGTTTATCATCCAATATTTAAAAACAATCAGGGTCCTGGCACCTTTTCGCCAAATCTCTTTTTTATTGAGCTCGAGCCAAATGCTGAAAACAACAAGGATATATTTAAAGTGCAAACTCTGTGCCAATACGCTGTTCGTGTCGAATGGAGACACAAAAATGAATCCCTTGTCCAGTGCCATCAATGCCAATTATTTAATCACACTGCAAATTATTGCCATCGCAAGCCAGTATGTGTTAAGTGTGGTGAAGGACATTTAACAAGAGACTGCACCAAAAGGAGTGATACACCTGCCAAATGTGGCAATTGTAAAGGTCACACAGCCAATTATAAAAGTTGCCCATATCATTTAAATTTATTAAAGAATAAACCACAATTTCCACAAAACAACAATAACAATAGAAACAACAACAATAACAATAACAATAGAAACAACTACAATAATAACAATAACAACAGCAATCATCCCAGAGCAATCGCCCTAACTTTCCAATAATGAGTTATCGAAACAATAATACAAACAATCAAAACAGAAATGCCCAACCTCAAGACTTATTTCAAGAACTACTCAAAAATGCTCAGCAGCAAGAACAACAACAGCAACCAAACACATTTAACCCATATCCATCAGTAATAGGACTCTTTCAGAAACACCAAGAACTAATTAAAGGCCTACAAGAACATGTGCGAATCATCCATGATATTCTTGTAAATCAAAAATCGGGTCCCAACACCAAGTCAGCTGACATTACGTATGCAACTGCTCTAATGGCTCCCCCAACATTGACAAAGCCGACAACAAATACATTAACAGCAACAATATCTTCAGCAACTAGCCTACCCATAATTCCAACCATTTTATTACACCATCAAATTCAATTACAAATATCCCCACCTGTCACACAAAACCTAAATGATTGGCATCCGATTATGCATTTGGAATGGGAATGGTTTATCCAGACGCACCGAAGAGCTAATACATTTCATAAATATCAATCATATTGATATAATGCTAATTAGCGAAACGCATTTCAACAATAATTCATTTATCAATATACCTGGTTACAATATAATTGTTGGAAATTCACCAAATACTATATTACACATTGGCGGCAGTGCCATTATAGTTTCTAATAGAATAACACATCAGGCCCTTCCCCCCATTTCTGAGACATACGTAAAAGCAGCAAGAATCTCGATTCACACTGAATTGGGGCCAATTAGCATTGTATCATGCTATTGGCCGCCCGGACAAAGACACATTATAACAAACACAATAATCACAAATTTCTTTAAAATAATCGGTCCAAATTGCCTAATTGGCGGCGATTGGAACGCAAAACACCGATTGTGGGGTAACTTTCGTAGCTTCCCACGTGGCAGAATTATTTCAAAGTTTATATTATCAAAAACACAATACAATGTCCTCACCACCGGTGAACCAACACACTATCCATATAGCAATAATGTTCCGTCCGTTTTAGATTTCGCCATATTTCATGGCATTTCTCCACAACGCCTCGAAATCCATCGTCAAATGGATCTAACAAGCGATCATATTAAGCTAATTATAAACTTTGCAATTGCATCTAAGCATATTAACTTGCACAATACTCGTCTGCTAATACGCTATTCAAACCTTAAACTTTTTCGTAAACATCTCGATGATAATATACACCTAAATATTGAAGTAAACTCCACACTAGACGCTGACGATACTATCAATAATTTTATAAATAACATATATATGATGCCGCCAAAATGGCATCAAATGCATCACGACAACCCAGATCCAACCCCACTGACCATTTTAGGCCATCCATAAATGCTAACATTATCGAGCTCATTCGCAATAAACGACGATTACGCAAACGCTATACGCGTACAAGAAATTTTGAGCATCGCCTTGCTTGGCAACAGGCAAGTCGGCGTCTCTCACACATTCTTGAAAAGATTCGCTCTGATCACTTCAATTCAATTCTCGCTAACGCCGATCGAAATAAACAAGGCAAATTTAATTTGTGGCGAGCATGCAAGGGCCTAAAACAGCAACCCCATATGCATATGCCAGTCCGAAACCAGCAGGGCAACTGGTGTCTCACTGCCAGCGAACAAGCAGAAGCTTTTGCCGACGAGTTGGAAAATCGATTTAAGCCTTTCAATTATAGTCCTAGTGAACATATACATACTGTTCAAACGCTATTAAATAGTGCACATAGCTCAAATCCATTACTACTATTAGATATATCGATACGAAACACAAATGCCCAACATATAACATTCTCTGAGCAAAAACGATCAATTAAACTATTAAAGTTAAACAAAGCTCCCGGCAATGATAAAGTTGATAACTTTATATTGAAATCATTACCACATCGAGGCATAGTTTTTCTAGACAATCTATTTATTTGCTTACTACGATTACGATACTTTCCATCAGCATGGAAGTGTGCAAACATCAGCATGATCCCCAAAAATGATGGAAAATCCTTATCAGAGGTATGCAACTATCGTCCTATAAGCCTCTTACTATCAATCTCAAAACTTTTTGAGTATGCTATTTATTTCCGTTTAAATGCTGAAGTTGATAAACTTATACCAAAGCATCAGTTTGGTTTCCGTGAGGGACATAATACAACGCAGCAAATTCATCGCATAGTCCATCACATAAATACCAGCTTTGAGCGAGGCAGAAGCACTTCGGGTGTCTTCATTGACATTGCCCAGGCTTTTGACCGAGTATGGCACGAGGGTCTCTTCTATAAACTATATACCCATGTTTTATTTCCTCTATATCAAATTCTAGTCTCCTTTCTCACAAATCGCTCCTTCGCTGTTAAAGATCGTGGCAATCTTTCAACAACTCGACCAATTATGGCCGAAGTACCACAAGGCAGCGTTTTGGCCCCACTTTTATACAATATTTTCACATTTGACATGCCAACAATAACTGACACATTCAAACAGAAAGATACTGATGACAATTTAACAGCCACTTATGCAGATGACACTGCATTCCTAATAAGTGGCCGCATACCAGACATCGCAAACAGTATGCAAAGACACTTAAATAACTTTCTAGCCTGGACCAACAAATGGAACATAAAAGTAAATTGTTCAAAATCAAAACACATCATATTTTCACTCCAAAATAGAATAATTTGGCCAGATGTTAAAATGAACAATATTACTGTTCCATCTGTGAGCTCAGTGAAATACCTGGGCTTGCATTTAGATAGAAAACTAAACTGGACACGTCACATTTATCACACACAACAGGCTTTTAATACAAAAATCAAAAATTACACTTGGCTGTTAGATTCAACATCTCGTCTCACACAATCGAACAAATGAATAATTTATAAACAAATTATAGCACCTTCTTGGCAATACGGCCTATAAATATATGGTTGCGCATCTGATACTAATATACGTAAAATCCAAACATGCCAATCAAAAACAAGAAAGAAAAGTTCAGTCGGGCATGCCGACCGTGTAATACCCTCTGAGCTTCGTTTTCAATAATATGAGTTCAAATTGGAGTAGCTGCTGCAAGAGCTTAACATGCACACATATTTGTATGTCTATCTCGCTCGCACAGTGCAATGCACGTGGCTATGCCTTGCTTGAAAGGAACGATTTGCGTTGTTTGAGAAACTTTTTTAATTATGGTCCGATTTTAATGAAATTTTCACAATCGTTTGATATTATTTGTCTCTAATTATACACCAAGTTACAAAAGCATACGATAAGAAATAAGTGAGCCAGAAGCATTCGAAGGTTCAACTCAATTGTGGGCAAAAGGGGCGTGGCATCCAATAAATTTTGATGGCATTATATTTATATTGCAAATAGCAACCTGCATGCCAAAATTGGTGTCCCTAGGTTATATAATTACCGAGATATTTGCCAAAAACATGTATTTTTTCCGAGGTATGTCTGGTTTTTCGCTTATTGTGGGCGAATGGGGCGTGGCATCAAAAAAAGGAAACAAACTTGTCTTGACTGACTAAATATGTGGTCGATACTGACCAAGTTTGAACTTGTAGCTCTTACCATCTCTGATATCCTTTCGTTCATACGGACGGACAGACAGACAGACAGACAGACGGACAGACGGACATGGCTATATCGACTCGGCTGTTGATGCTGTTCAAGAATATATATACTTTATGGGGTCTGCCACGCCTCCTTCTGCCTGTTACATACAAATCGCCCTCTGACAAACCCATTATACCCCTCAGAGGGTATAATAAGTGAGCCAGAGGCATTCGAAGTTTCAACGTAATTGTGGGCGAAGGGGGCGTGGCGTCCAATAAATTTTGATGGCATTATATTTATATTGCAAATAGCAACCCTCATGCCAAAATTGGAGTTCCTAGGTGTTATATTAACTGAGATATTTGCAAAAAACATGTATTTTTTCCCGAGGTATGTCTGGTTTTTCGCTTATTGTGGGCGAATGGGGCGTGGCATCAAAAAAAGGAAACAAACTTGTATTGACTGACTAAATATGTGGTCGATACTGACCAAGTTTGAACTTGTAGCTCTTACCATCTCTGAGATCCTTTCGTTCATACGGACGGACAAACGGACAAACGGACGGACAGACAGACGGACATGGCTATATCGACTCGGCTGTTGATGCTGATCAAGAATATATATACTTTATGGGGTCTGCCACGCCTCCTTCTGCCTGTTACATACAAATCGCCCTCTGACAAACCCATTATACCCCTCAGAGGGTATAACAAGAAAGAAAAAGTCAGTCGGACATGCCGACCGTGTAATACCCTCTGAGCTTCGTTTCCAATTATATGAGTTTAAATTGAAGTAGCTGCTGCAAGAACTTAACCTGCACACATATCTGTATGTCTATCTCGCTCGCACGTTTTTCGCTTTCGTTGCTTGTGTGCAGAGCTCAGTGCAATGCACGTAACTGTGCCTTGCTTGAAAGTTACGATTTTCGTTGTTTGAAAAACTTTTTAAATTGAAGTCCGATTTTGATGAAATTTTTACAATCGTTTGATATTATTTGTCTCCCAGTATATCCTTAGTAACAAAACTATACGTTAAGAAATAAGTGATCCAGAGGCATTCGAAGTTTCAACGCAATTGTGGGCGAAGGGGGCGTGGCATCCAATAAATTTTGATGGCATTGCGAATAGCAACCTGCATGCCAAAATTGGTGTCCCTAGGTATTTCAGTTACCGAGATATTTGCAAAAAACATGTATTTTCTCCAAAGGTTTTTCGCTTATTGTGGGCGAATGGGGCGTGGCATAAAAAAAAGGAAACAAACTTGTATTGACTGACTAAATATGTGGTCGATACTGACTAAAACGGATATTGTAGCTCTTACCATCTCTGAGATCTGTTTGTTACATACTTCTGACAAACCCAATATACCCCTCAGAGGGTATAGTATTACGGCTTATAATGAATTCACCACATTATGTAACAAACAAAACTTTGCACACTGATTTAGAGAAAACATCCATTTGGGATGAGCTAAACATTCATGCGTCTAGATATTGGGACCGGCTAAGAGGGCATACAAATGACTTGATAAAACCACTGCTAAGAGGTACATCTAGGCACTTGAAACGTACCTGGCCAAAAGATCTTTGCAAACGCAAAGCACCAACCAGGCCATATTAAGATCAAAAAACACTGACATTGACATACAAACATACACACACATGAACATTCGAACATACGAGCATACACAATACCCTGTACTCGAGTATACACCAGAGTGGCACTGGTGTAAAACAGCAGTCAGCACATCACCCGTTTTGAGCATACACCAGCGTGGCACTGGACATGCAATCTACATACACACACACAATACCCTGTACTTGAGAATACACCAGAGTGGCACTGGCGTAAATCAGCAGTCAGCTTCCCAGTACATACACACACATCAAATACTTGAACACTGGACAAATATCAGCATCATAAATATACACAATCAAACATATACCAGAAAACATCACACTAGAACTCAAAATGTACCCCCCTGTTTTGCTTAAAACATACAATAATTTACGTTTAATTCACAGCCCCTACCAAATGTGGGCTGAGAATCTACAACCATTGAGACCAAACTCCAGCGTGGCACTGGAGTATTATTAACAGTCAGCACACATACAAAGCGTAACACTGGGACGATGCAGACCAAAGAGTCAACACTTCATTGGTGCATTATCTGCTGTTACTGTCATGCACCAGCGTGGGATCGACATACACCAGCGCAATCAACACACACCACCATCCCACCAACATTCGCCCCATGCCCAGTGAAGAGAGACCTGGGCAAATCATATCAACAAGCTGGATCCTGTAATCAATTGGGGCAGGACCAACTTCAAATTTTAACTTTCTCTCAGCCAAAGAACATACACCTCAACCATATCTGATGGCTCAGGACGCGCTGCCAATAGGCAATAGCCAAGCGTCGAAGCTTCATTCCACCAATTGTAGTTAAGTTCAATAACCCAATTACTTAACTACATCCAATCAATAAATAAATCTTAGGTTGCGACCTCCATGGCGCAACTGAAACAAGAAAAAAAAAAAAAAAAAAAAGAGTTGCAGTTTAGCAAGAAACGAGAGCAGTTGAAATTTTTGTCAGTTGAAATTTTCGCAACAAGCAAGACCAGTTAAATCTTCGCAACTATTTTCATCAGTATATTTATAATATAATTATATATATTATACATGGTGTGTGTGTGCCAACATAGTGAACATCGCCAATATCGCCAATATCGATACTGAGAGAAATCGTTCTCTTTGCCTACTGGAGAGAAACCTGCTGTCAACTAGCATCACCACCGCCAAGATCACTACTTGATACTATTTATTTGACGGGACAGGAACAGAAACAGGAAAAATCTTTACTTAATTTGTGCTTAAATTAATATCGAAGTATCGATAACAAGCCGGATAGTCACATATGGCCAACACAAGTGTTGTAGGATCTACCTGAGGGTCCCGCCTATCATCTGGAGTGCAGAGAGGGACCGGAGGAGCAGCCGTTGGCGTGGCATGACGCACCTCAGAGGGTAGCATGCATGAACATAGTGGAGGCGGCCGATGATGCGTCGAGGGATCCAGGATAAGTTAGGACAAGCGGTGGGCGCTGTGCAGTGTACAGGTGAGTAGAGTGTGTGTGTAATGTGTGTGTGTGTGTGTGTGTAGCATATGTGTGTGTCAAGCACATATGTGTGTCGTCTAGAGCCAAGCGACTCTCCAGGGCGCCCAGAACGGGGTGGGCGTGGCACCAAGGGCCACTGGACGCCGATTATTGGTACCCCAGGAGCCAGTAGGGGTACACCCGACTGTGGGATACCCACCGCGTGCATACGTGCGTGATGTGTGATACGTGTTGGCAACGTGTGGAGGCACCGCACCCCAAGACGAACAGGATGATGTGGGCGTGGCAACAGGAGGCATGGAACATGCCGAGGGGGCATCCCAGGAGCCGTTAGGGGTGTTCCCAGTGAAAAGGAATGCGCTACGGAGCAACAGCAGGCTCTCGTCAGTGGCGTATACGCAACCGTGGTGCGCATGTAGAGGCCATGTCTGCGGCTCGCCCCAGGACAGCCAGGACGATGTTGGCGTGGCTCGGGATGGCATGCAGCACCTTGAGGAGACATCGGAAGACCCAGTGGAGGCACTCCCAGAGGATTTGCTGGATTAGCGGCGGAGTAATCAACCCTTGCCAGTGGCGCATTTTGTGCAAAATGCCGTATTTGAAGGATAGCTTCGTAGCCTACCCTAGGGCCACCAGGATGATGTGGGCGTGGCTCGGGATGGCATGCAGCACCTTGAGGAGGCATCAGATGACCTAGTGGAGGCACTCCCAGAGGATTTGCTGGATTAGCGGCGGAGTAATCAACCCTTGCCAGTGGCGCATTTTGTGCAAAATGCCGTATTTGAAGGATAGCTTCGTAGCCTACCCTAGGGCCACCAGGATGATGTGGGCGTGGCTCGGGATGGCATGCAGCACCTTGAGGAGGCATCAGATGACCTAGTGGAGGCACACCCAGAGGATTTCCTGTATTAGCGGCGGAGTGGTCGACCCTCATCAGTGACGCATTTTACAGCAAGTGCATGAAAGGTCTGCAGAGTGATGCCAAGTGGACTAGACTTCGGGCTCTGACCTGAAAAAGAGGCGCCAAAAGTAAGTAAGACGCGGGTATACTCACCAGGTAAGTCTGTAACAAGTGACTTGACCATAATATGCGTTGTATACAGGTTTCCAGCACAAGCATCTTATCGGCAATACCGCAGGCATTCCAAAATGCAATTTTAAAAGTGTTGACATTTTGGGTGCTGGGTATGCTGTTCAACTCATCGATTGGATTAATGGCGTTTGTGTGAATATGTAATACGTATGATCTTCTATTCATAAAACAGACTCTCATTGGCGCTTTCTTCATCCGTCCACATTGGATCAAAGGACTCATCGGCTATTTGTTGATGTTGTTGCTGCCGAGTATGTGGATTATTGGTGCTGGCGTTGGTGAGTTGATTGACATTTTGCATGGAGATAAATTGAGCAAACACATCTAATAATCTGTTCATTTTAGCTTCCATGCGTTCAAACATGGCCATGTTTTGCTGCAGAGCTTCGGATAGAGTGCTAAGGGGTGCACTTGACTGCTGCTGTGGCTCCTCATGGTTGTTTGTGCGCTGTTCATTCCTTGTCCTGGAAACAAGCGAGATGGTTCTCAGCTGGGTTCCTTCTGGGATTGATGGTGTTGCTGACATTAGCGGTGAGATTATTTACTGCGTTCACGGTTGACTGGCTGTTGTTCTTGGTTTGTTTATTGATATTTGCTTTCTTCAATGTATTTGCCACAGGTCGTTTCCGATGTTGCTGTTGGATGGTGCTGTGACCGATTGTGGTGCGTTTGGGCATTGTTGCGCGGGGTTTGTTGTTGGCTGTCTTCTCTCTGGCGTTAGTTGGTGCTATTTGTGGAGCAGAAGGTGCCGGAGGTACCTTACGAGCCTTTGGAGGGCTAGCAGGAGTAGTTGAAGCAGCAGCAGGATCGGGATTACCACGTACAATGCTGCTGTACGTCTTCACAGTTCACGCACTTTGGAGGATCATTCCTGGGCTTTTTGCATGCTGTTGTGGGATGATCTCCAGCGCATTTCATGCATTTGAATAGGTTTCTGCAGAATCTTTTGGTGTGTCCAAATGTTTGGGTGGAATTGGACAGGATCACGTGGCTTTCCCATTCTTTCCACAGATATAGCCTGGCTGCCCAGTTATTTTAATTTAAGAATTCCTTTTTTTTTTTACAACTTGCCCGCCAGAAAGCAACTGGTTGACACTTTTTATTATTACCATCATACAACAACTTATACAAGCTAGATTTACATTAACATTATAATAACATTAAATTTCTATAAGAGTAACCTAAATTATAAGAGAAACAATAAACGAGCGATCTGGCATCTCTAAATTACATTTGTTGTTTTTAATTTTAAATTTGGCGCTATTTGCGCCTTTTTGGCAAGTCTGATTGCTTTACTTATTCTAGGTTGGCAATAAAATATAAGTAGAACAATATAGTTGGCAATTAGTTTTAAAATAGTTGGCAATACAGATTTATGTTGTGTTGGCAAGTATAAATATAAAATTGTGACGTCAGAAAATATTTAGTTGGCAAATCCAGTTTACCATAGTTGGTAACATTTCACAACAATATATTAGGCCAATACAAAATAGTTCTAGACAATTTTAACATTAATTAAACATTTAGAATACAGTAATAGTTAAGCAGCGTGGTATTCGAATCATTTGGCGCCAACAAAAACAAATAATTTTGAACTTTTGAATTTGGCGCGCTTTTTGTTTGCGAACAGCAGCACAAAAGTTCAAAAATGTTTGGCGCCAAATGATTCCAGTACCAGTCTGGCAACATTAAATATGTTTTGGTATTTTTTAGCAGCGAGCCAGGTTGCTCACAAGCGTTTGTTACGGATCGGCTTGTCTTTCCGGGGGCAACCCTGGCTAGCTCATTCACCTCAGGTCTGGGTTGTCCGAGTGTGGGTGTTGTTGTTGTTTTGTAGTTGCTGTTGTTTGATGTTGTTGTATTAATTTTGTGCATTCAATGTCTGTATTGTTGCTGTTGTTTTGTGCAATACAATTGCATTTTTGTTTTTAGCACTGTTGTTGTTGTTTTTGTGCACTGTGGGGATTGTTGCAAATTGTGCCTGCACTACTGTTTTATTGTTTTGGGTGCACTGTGGTTCGGGTATACTTTGTCCATGTAGAAAAAAATAAAGTGTTTGTATTTCATTTTGTTGCACTTTGATTTTTTGTTTTATATGTCGGGTTTTATACACTTATGTTGCACTTTGAGGTTGTGTGTGTGTGCACTCAGTATGTAGTGCAGTTGTAATAATTGTTCACTGTTCTTGTTGTTGTTGTCGTCGGGTGCACTGACTGTTTTTGTGTTTGTCGCGTATTTGTGTATTTGTGCCTGTTCGTGTGGTGGCGGTTTTTAATGTGTCATTTTATATCTTTATATTTTTTCTTCCGCGGCACATAACCCCGACTGATCTGCACGCGTTCTCTCTTCTTTCTCTTTTCTATCCAACTGGGCACTCTAACCTCGGCTTAGCCGCGCGGGCGATATTCGATATGTTATTTTCAATCTTTACCGATATATCGATAAAGTATTATTCGGATAGCCCCAAATGCAACACCACGCGAAGATTTGAACACACTTATGTCTCTACCTTCTGATCTAGCCGGGCTCATTCGCGTTACACCCGAATATCCTTAGCATGGAACACTCCTATGGGACGCCCTTGCTCATCCTCAAGCTCGAACATGTTAGTACCCACTGGTTTCACCACGCGAGCTCTATAGTATTTCCTTGCAAATTTCGAGTTGAACGCCTTTGAAAAGTTGCTCAACTCGAAGTTGCGTCGGAAAACCTCTTGCCCAGGATTTAGATGCAGCTCGCGTGCCCGGTTATTGTAGCGCAACCGACTTTGCTCGTAGGCCTTATGCAAACTATCTTGGATCTTTTCCTGGATCAGTCTCTGCTTATCTGCTCTACCTAGTGTGCTCAGCTCATGTTCGCAAAGAGATAACAGCTTCCGTGCCAAGGCGTACTGTGTCCCATTCAGCATCAAGTGTTGACCGAATAAAGCGAAGAAAGGTGTCATCCCGGTTGCGGTATGTACGCTGTTCCGCAGCGCAACCTCTATTTCGGGCAAAAACATATCCCACTCCCGGTGATCACCTTCTAGATACGCTCTTATCGCAGACAGCACTGAGCGATTCACGCGTTCGGCTGCGTTGCTTTATAATAATACAGCTGTTCTCATATGTTTCACCCCGTAAGCCTGTATCATCTCTTCAAAGAGTTTGCCAGTAAACTGACGACCGTTGTCTGAGTGAATTGTTTCCGGCACCCCGAACTTCCAAAATACCTCCTGGACCAAGAACTGCACGACATTACTTGCCGTCGCATCACGCATGGCCTTCAAGAAGGTGAACTTGGTGAAATGATCCACCACTACGAAGATCCATGCGTGGCCCTGCTTCGACCTGGGGTACTTGCCCAAAAAATCGATATATAATTTTTGGAAGGGTCTCTCAGTTACGACTTCCGCCCCGATCTTTACCTGCATTCTGAAATTGGTCGCTTTAACCTCATTGCACATTACACAGTCTCTAATAAAATTAGACACTTGTACGGCCATCTTGGGCCAAAAATACTGCCTTTGTAATGCATGCAAGGTTTTGGCTACGCCACCATGCGCTGCAGTCGGCTCCTCGTGTGCTCTCTTAATCAACTCATGAGTGATCGACGCCGGCACCCAAAGCTTCCATACCGAACCATCTAGTTCGTCGTCCAGCTTGCCAGGTGTTAGACGTTTGAAGATTACTCCATCTTCAACCTTCAGATCTGGTAGGAGTTCTTTATTCTGCTCTACTTCCTGAACTAGCTCCTGGTATTCTCCGGATTGGAACTCATTCGTATGGAATCCTAGCACCTCACTCGGATCGAAACTGCCTACTCCTACCTCCGCCACTTCTTCCTCTAAACTACGGGAAAGAGTGTCCGCCACTACATTGTCTGAACCCTTACGATGCTCAATCCTGAAGTCTAAAGGTTGCAGCTCGAGTGACCATCTGGCCAATCTTCCAGTCAGATCTTTTAGCTGCATCAACCACTTTAAACTTGCATGATCTGTTATCACCGTAAAAGGCATCAGCTCAATGTATGGACGGAACTTCCGGATGGCCATTATCGCGGCCAGGCACTCTTTTTCGGTGACCGAATAGTTCAGCTGGTGTTTATTCAGCTTAGCGGAGAAGTAGGCGATAGGCCTTTCCTGCTCGGAATCATCCAGTTGAAAGAGAACTGCCCCTACACCTGCTTGAGAAGCGTCACACTGGACATAGAAGCGCTTCTGAAAATCTGCATGGACCAAAACTGGCGCCGTCGTCAATGCCCTTTTCAACTCGTGCACAGACTGTATGGCCTTCTCGTCCAAAACGAACTTCTTACCTCTCTGAAGCTTCAACGAATCTGTGAGAGGAACTGCCAAGGTTGCGAAGTTTCGGATGAACCGCCTGTACCATCCCGCTGTACCCAAGAAAGCTTTAGACCAATGGTAAGGTTCGCTGATTTTAAACACTCAGCAACTCGTTTCAAATACATCAGATGTGTCTCGAAATCGGGTGCATTAATGAGCAAATCATCCAGATAAACAAACACATTGGATCTCAGTTCTGTCGGAATCACTTTATCCATGAGTCGACATAAGCGTTGAGCAGCGTTGCATAACCCGAACGGCATCATGACGAACTGATAAAGCGGACGACCCGGCACCGTGAACGCCGTGAAAGCCTTACTTTCTTCTTCCAACTCTACTTGCCAAAATGCGAATTTTAAATCCACGCTCGAAATGTAGTGCGTCTGATCTACCCGTGATAGGATTCCTTCAATACACGGTAGTGGATAGGCATCCTTGATCGTCAAGGCGTTGAGCTTACGGGCATCGAGACAGAACCTGTTTTTATCCGGCCGTCGCACGACTGTGGTGCGGTTACTCCACGGACTGTGGCTCTCCTCGATAACCCCAAGAGCCAACATTTTGTCGACCTCATCCCACACCACCTGTTGCATTGCTGGGGACAACGGATAATGTCGATCCTTCACTGGCTGGGCGGCCTCGGATAGCTCGATCTTGTGCTTTTCGACTTTGGTCTTTCCTAATCCTACAACTTCGAACGCTAGAAACTCGCACTTGACTATTTCCAGAGCTGACTTCTGGTCTTCATCCAGTTCCCAAGCTTCTAACTCACTTATCTCTTCATCGTCATTCGCGTAATGAGCTATTTGCTCCGACAACGTCTGACTGAACACGGCAGCCTCCAAAACTGGTGTCACCAAACCTACCACTTCAGGAGCAAGCTCAAAAGCTCTCCAAAAATCGATCCCGAAGTACGCTTTTTGCTCAAGGTAAGGACACAAATAGAATACTATTACCTTGTTTCTTCCTCCGTACTCGACAGGGCACTCTAGACGGCCTATGATGGAGCGATCTTCTCCAGAAGCGGTGTGAACAGTCGACACATAGGACTGGCAGATTTAACTCGGCCACGAGTTCTCGGCAGCCACGACCTAATAGGCTAACTGACGCTCCGGAATCGAGCAACCCTCGTACCCGGCGTCCCTCAAGGCCAATTTCCGCGAAAACGCGCGGGTCTCCCTTGGAGGTACGGTCTATCGCTTCGACCACCCGCCTCTTTATTGTGCGTCTTCGTCGGAATCTCTCCTGTGCCTTCTTTATCCTGCTCGCGATCACCCGCATCCCGTCCAGCAACCTTTCATTAAATATTCTATTCCTTACTTCTAAATATTCCCTCATGCGCTCCTCATAAGGTAGGTGGCGGATACTAAATCTATTCTTTAACTCTACTTGTGTATTCTTATTGCTAATTATACCTACTTCTTTGGGAGAATCTACTCCGGGCGCGATACTCCCGCTTTCATCGGGCCCTTCCTCGGGTTTCCCTGACACTCAGGACACTGTGGGCAAAAGGTGTCTGGCCTACCGCACAAATAGCAGAAGATCTTCCGCTCTTTTGCCATGCAGTTGCGGAAATCGTGACCAATCGCTCCACAGTTCCAACACCCTATCCGACGCTGTCCTTGGGAAAGCACTCTGGCAGCCTCCACTTCCATTTCGGGACTATTCTCTTCCTCTTCTCCGATCTCAAGCTCGTGTACATACCGTTTACCCTCCTGTATCCCCAACCTTGGTAGAGGTCGTGGCTCAAAAGGCGGCTTCGAGCTACGCCGGACATACGACTCCTCCACCTCGTTGCATTCGTCCCGCAACTGGTCGATGGTATACACCTCCAAGGCGTAGACGTAACGAGCGAGATCTTCCCTAAGACCCTTCTTTATGATCTTTATTAGTCGAGCCTCCGGTAGTGGTTCCCTCAACCTTGACGCCAGTTTTCTCATTGCGTGGATAAAGTCCTCGGAGCTTTCTCCACGCTTTTGCTCCCGTTGCATCCGCTCGTGCATTTTGTCGTGTTCGGTTTGCCGACCACGAAAGCTAGCCAACAATGCCCGCTTCAGCACTTCCCACCGCTCGACTTTGTGTTGCCGAACATGAAGCCAGAACCAATCCCGGGCTCGACCTTTCAAAAGTATATGGAAGCACCGGAGCACTTCCTCCCACGGACACCTATACTGCTGTTGGAGGAACTCCACCCGAAAGATAAAATCCTCCACTGAGGACTTATTGACGTCGCCGTCAAACGAGACATCCCACTTTTCGACTCTAACCCAGATGGATCGCCTCGTGTCTGTCTCGTATGGGTCAGAGTTCGAGCTGTCCCTCGAGAACTCGGTTTCCCTCCTTGCTTCTTCACGCCAGGGATCACGTGACGACAAAAGATTTCATCAATATCTCGTCTGCGGATCAGCTGGCTTGAACCGTAGAGGCTCTTCTGGCGCAGGCGCCCTAGCCGGTTTCGGGTACGGATTCGGCCATGCCTCGTGCCCCTGGTTCCGAGAGATCGGTTTGGGAACCGCCCCCTGCTCTCTGCTCACCCCCCCGTATGACGCCTGAGGTCTTTCACTCTCCCACGAACTTTCTAAATTCTGGGCCTTTTGCCGAGTGTTATAACCTCGCGCCCCTTCGCCCCCTTCAGCCATCTCAAAAAAAAATCTAATAAATAAATAACCCCAAAATTGCTGATAAATAATAAACTAAATAAATAAATATACCCCGCAGCAAAATAAATAAATAAATAATATTCAAGGAAAATAATAATAGTAAATAAATAAATAGAAACAAATGAACATATACTAAAAAATAATAATAAATAAATAAGGAGCAACAAATAAATAAATATTAATAAATAAATAAATAAAGAGAAAAAGATAAATAAACCAAAAAAACATAAATGAATAAATAAATGCACAGGAAAAATAAACAAATAAATATCCAACACAAGAAAACTATCGAATTGAGGAGGGGATCACATTTTGCCGGTGCAGCTGCCTAAACCTACGTCAACCTTTCGGTTCGATAAAAAATGGTCGGACACTACGGAACAAAACAAGTGCACGTGGAATCTGTCGACATGTCAGATCATCAGCTGAGCTGATGATCGACATGCAAGAGACTCCCGTGCATAGACTGGACTTGCTTTCATGCGCTTCCTATCGGTTCTGTCTGTACACGATGAGATAGCATCCAATCATGCAGCGCGTGCTGAGACTCTTTCCCGCACGAGTCACTCTTGGACACTATTCCCATCTAGCCCCTACTGCCTAATGCAATCACATGCATCGCGAGCTGAAGCTTCACTTCGCCCGGGTCACCGTGATCGACAAACAGCAGTGGCCGTACAGACAGTTCCAGAAAACACATAAAACAATTTAAGCTACTCTACAATGAACTTTACGTTAAACAACACAACTATGTTTGATTTGCAGGTCGAATCCTCAACGTGCAACGTGAAATCCGCTGAGGATCGGCCCACTCACCAAAACATAGGAACACATGAGAGTCAGCTTTCCGATGTGTTTTTTTATTTTTTTTCCAGGTCGTTTGCTACGACGAGGCGAACCTCGCCGAGCTCCATTTCCTGATTGGGCGCCATATTGTTACGGATCGGCTTGTCTTTCCGGGGGCAACCCTGGCTAGCTCATTCACCTCAGGGCTGGGTTGTCCGAGTGTGGGTGTTGTTGTTGTTTTGTAGTTGCTGTTGTTTGATGTTGTTGTATTAATTTTGTGCATTCAATGTCTGTATTGTTGCTGTTGTTTTGTGCAATACAATTGCATTTTTGTTTTTATACCCTCTGAGGGGTATATTGGGTTTGTCAGAAGAGGAAAAGTATGTAACAGGCAGAAGGAGGCGTTTCCGACCCCATAAAGTATATATATTCTTGATCAGCATCACAAGCCGAGTCGATATAGCCATGTCCGTCTGTCCGTCTGTCCGTCTGTCCGTCTGTGCGTCTGTCCGTATGAACAAACAGATCTCAGAGATGGTAAGAGCTACAATATCCGTTTTAGTCAGTATCGACCACGTATTTAGTCAGTCAATACAAGTTTGTTTCCTTTTTTTGATGCCACGCCCCTTTCGCCCACAATAAGCGAAAAACCAGACATACCTCGGGAAAAATACATGTTTTTGGCAAATATCTCAGTTAATATAACACCTAGGGACTCCAATTTTGGCATGCAGGTTACTAGATGCAATATAAAGATAATGCCATCAACATTTTTTGGATGCCACGCCTCCTTCGCCCACAAAATGCACAACTTCCTTGTAACTTTGCAAGCGGCGGGCTCACTTATTTCTTAATGTATAGTGTTGTAACTCAGTATATATCTGCAGACAAATAATATCAAACGATTGTGAAAATTCCATCAAAATCGGACCATAATTAAAAAAGTTTTTCATACAACGCAAATCGTTCCTTTCAAGCGAGTCATAGCCACGTGCATTGCACTGAGCTCTGCACACAAGCAACGAAAACGAAAAACGTGTGACGGAGATAGAAATACAAAATGTGTGCAAGTTAAGTTCTTGCAGCAGCTACTCCAATTGGAACTCATATAAATGACAACGAAGCTCAGAGGGTATTACACGGTCGGCATGCCCGACTGACATTTTCTTTCTTGTTAGCACTGTTGTTGTTGTTTTTGTGCACTGTGGGGATTGTTGCAAATTGTGCCTGCACTACTGTTTTATTGTTTTGGGTGCACTGTGGTTCGGGTATACTTTGTCCATGTAGAAAAAAATAAAGTGTTTGTATTTCATTTTGTTGCACTTTGATTTTTTGTTTTATATGTCGGGTTTTATACACTTATGTTGCACTTTGAGGTTGTGTGTGTGTGCACTCAGTATGTAGTGCAGTTGTAATAATTGTTCACTGTTCTTGTTGTTGTTGTCGTCGGGTGCACTGACTGTTTTTGTGTTTGTCGCGTATTTGTGTATTTGTGCCTGTTCGTGTGGTGGCGGTTTTTAATGTGTCATTTTATATCTTTATATTTTTTCTTCCGCGGCACATAACCCCGACTGATCTGCACGCGTTCTCTCTTCTTTCTCTTTTCTATCCAACTGGGCACTCTAACCTCGGCTTAGCCGCGCGGGCGATATTCGATATGTTATTTTCAATCTTTACCGATATATCGATAAAGTATTATTCGGATAGCCCCAAATGCAACACGTTGTAAAGGGCTGTTGTCGATATTTTTCCGCCAATTAACTGCAATTAAATAATTAGTTTTAATACATTAATTAAACATTAATTATAGGAAACAAATTATTGGCAAAAATTAAATGTGATTGGCAGTTTGGTTGACATGGTATTTTAATATCAAAGTATCGATAACAAGCCGGATAGTCACATATGGCCAACACAAGTGTTGTAAAGTGAAAGACGGCAATTATCGATACTTCGATATGGTTTGACATGGACAAGAAGCAGAAAAAAGGTAAACAAACTTTAAAATATATATATATTTTTTTTTTTTGATCAGACAGATTTATTTCATAAGCTTCATTCTGTAACGAACTTAAAAACTTAGTTATGGCAATCCAGGACATCAGTGCTTAATAAATGGTTACGGTAAGATGGAGAAACAGACACTCAGGAAAATAAATATTTTTTCAAAACATCACGGACAGGAACGATTGGGCAGTTGGTCCAGGAATAACCTTTTTAACCTTCGCCGAGAAGGGCAGGAGGGGTCGAAATGAAGCGCATTTTTTTTTATTTATTTTATTTATTATTTATTTAATTTCAGACTATGATCAGTTGACATATTTAATATTAAAGTTACAATATAAAAATAATTTAAAAGTTTAAAATTATATTTTAAATTTAAAATTAAACTAGGGAAAAGAAAATAAAAATTAATAAAATTTAAGGCCCAACATTTGTTGAAATATTGATTTGGGAAAACCCAGAAAAAAACCCAATCAGACCGGTAGATTAGAGTATTTTGTTAGTTTGCTAAGTTAGTTAAGTGTGTTAAAATGGAAGATTTAATACAATCTAAAGAACAGTTGAAACTAATCACTCTGTACAGATTGTTATAATCTGCACACAGGATTCTAAATGGTTCATGAAGAGACCAATTAGAGTTACAATGCTCAAGAAACAGTGGATAGAAGTTACGAGTAATTCTAGTAGGTACATTGATGTTAAGTCTGTTCAATAAACTAACAGAGTCAATATGACCCTGAAGTAGATTTTACAAGAATATAACACCAAGCATAGTTCTACGGTTAGTAAGAGAGGGAAGATTTAGTAATAGCAGTCTGCTTGAATAAGATGGCGACTGTATATCTAAATTCTAGCTCAGGCCCCGAACAGCAAAAATTAAAAATTGTTTTTGGACTGATTCCAAACGAGCACGGTGAGATTCATATTTAGGCGACCAAATACATGAACCGTACTCAAGAATGGGACGAACGAGAGATGTGTATAGAAGGCGAGTAATGTATGGATCATCAAATTCTCTGGACCATCGCTTAATAAACCCAAGAGCTCCCATAGCTTTATTAGCCTAATTTCAACGTGTTTATCGAATTTGAGTTTATGATCTAAGTGTATACCTAGATCATTTACAACGTTAGTAGTGCTGTTTAGAAATTCCAAAACAGTGCTGTTAAGAAAATACTGTGAGTAAAAACGCTGTGATCTGTAGAAGAACATAACTTTACATTTAGAATTATTCAAATTTAAGAGATTCACTCGACACCAAGAAGAAAATGCGTCAAGATCATTTTGTAGAAGGCGATGAGAGTGAGGATCGCATACATAAGAATGTGTGACTGAGATATTATTAATGGAGGATCGTTTATAAATAAGGTGAAGAGCAATGGGCCAAGATGACTACCTTGTGGTACCCCAGATGTTACGTTAATAGGTTTCGAAAAAGTATTTTTAAAAATAACACGTTGTGTTCTATTAGTAAGGTAATTCGAAATCCAACATAGAAGGTTATTTGGAAAATCATAAAGGTCAAGCTTATGGATGAGTAGAGAATGATTTACAGAGTCAAAGGCTTTACTAAAATCCGTATAAATAACGTCAGTTTGCATCCGTATTTTGAAACCATCAATTATAAGTGATGTAAACTCTAAAAGGTTAGTGGTTGTTGATCTAGATTTTACAAAGCCATGCTGAGTTTGGGAAATGACTGAGCGACAAAGGTGCTGAAGGTAGGACGTTATTATCTTTTCAAATAATTTTGGAATTGCCGATAGCTTTGAAATGCCCCTATAGTTCTGAGCTTCAGATTTGAGTCATTTTTTATAAAGTGGGATAATAAATGAATCTTTCCATGCAAGTGGGAAAGATGAAGAATTAATTGATAGATTAAATAACATAAGCAATGGCTTACATATGGACTCAGCACAATATTTTAGAACAGAGACAGGCACACCGTCTGGACCAGGCGAATGAATGGGCTTAACCAATTTAAGATCTCGAAGAAGAGAGATCTCAGTAATTAGGGGACTATAAATACAATTAGATCTCATTAAACTATAAGGATAGTTTTGATCGGTGCTAAAATTAAAAATTGAATAAGTAGTTTGAAAAAAGTCAGCAAATAAATTGACTATTGAAAGATTAGTGTTCGCTTGAGTGTTATTGAAGCTAATAGAAGAGATGGCAGTTCAGCAGATTTCCGTTTGGAATTGACAAATTTGTAGAACTGTTTAGGATCTTCAGAGAAAAACATCTTGCAACGGTGTAAATATGCCTTATAACGTTGCGCGTTTAGCGTTAAAAAGTTATAGCGAGTGATCTCATAGCGACAGAAATCAAGATGATTTCCCGATTTATTAAATTTTTTGAATTGCTTGGATTTCAAGTTTTTTAAATAAGAAAGTTCTCTACAAAACCATGGTGGCCTGATAGAGCAGGTGGTGGATACTAAAGGGGAGCAGACGTCAAACACATAATTAATAGTATTATAAACAAGACAGAAACTGTCAGTCGGGCATGCCGACCGTGTAATATCCTCTGAGCTTCTATTCCAATTATATAAGCTCTAATTTGGAGTAGCTGTTGCAAGAACTTAACATGCACACATATTTGTATGTCTATCTCGCTCGCACAGTGCAATACACGTGGCTATGCCTAGATTGAATGTAACGATTTTCGTTGTTTAAGAAACTTTTTTATTTATAGTCCGATTTTGATGAAATTTTAACAATCGTTTGATATTATTTGTCTTCAAATATATTTTAAGTTACAAAACGTTATGTTAAGAAATAAGTGTCATGTCACGGCATGCAAAGTTACAACCCAATTGTGTTTTTGGTGGGCGAAGGGGGCGTGGCATCCAAAAAAAAGAAACAAACTTGTATTGACTGACTAAATATGTGATCGATACTGACTAAAACGGATATTGTAGCTCTTACCATCTCTGATATCTGTTTGTTCATACGGACAGACAGACAGACGGACAGACGGACAGACGGCAAGACGCACAGACGGACAGACGGACATGGCTATATCGACTCGGCTGTTGATGCTGATCAAGAATATATATACTTTATGGGGTCTGCCACGCCTCCTTTTGCCTGTTACATACTACTGACAAACCCATTATACCCCTCAGAGGGTATAAAAATAGCAATTGCACTATCCAAATCGGAACACAAGAATAGCTGTGACCAATCTGCACAGGAGATGAGGCAATTTAATTGGTTGAAATTAGCTTTGTTGAAGCAGCGGATTTTCAGATTTTTCTCAGGTGTTTTCCTTACCAATCTAGAAGGTTACACAAAAGATGAGTAAAGAGTGGGATGAAATAAATCTTCGGGCAATACTATTGCCCTGGATACAAAACAGTTGGAAGGGTCCAACACAAATACCAGGTTCTGTTGGTGCTATTGCAAACAGGATTGATTTGTCCAAATGATAGTTCTGAGAGACCGTCTATAAACTCATTGGAGGTGTCGGGTATTAGCGAAAGTGAGTCATTGACAACAAGCCATTTTAAGTAGAGAATGTTAAAGTCACCAAGGACAATGAAGAAGTCGTTATCTGATGCTAATTTGGCTATCGACTTGATGGCGATCAAATGATTTTTATATACATTAATATCAGACTGTAAAGGTATGTAAGAAAATAATATGTAGAGAGATAAATTATTCAGAAAGATTTTAACGCCAATAAATTCAATGTCGGGATTATTGGAGGCCAGAATGGGTGCCGAAGTTAAGCCAGTGTCTACGGCTACCAGAACACCACCTCCACAAGAAATGCGATCGCATCTATATATTTTATATTTAGAAGAAAGAACAGAAGAGTCTGATGTATAGGAATCAAGCCAGGTTTCTGTAAAACAGATCACATCACAATCAAACGAATCACTGTCAAGAAATAATTTGGTTGGTTAGTTTAGTATTAAGACCACGTACATTTTGGTAAGTAATGGAGAGAGTTTAATCTATTTTTTGATAAACTACTTGGGGACGACACTGAAATAGTGGGACCGTCACCAGCGATCGGATTAAAAATTTTTTTTCTCGTACTACTACCGTTGTACATAAATATGTTCGGGCAAGAAACTTTTTTGACAAATTAAGTCAAAAGACTTCTCCGAACACGATATTTATATAAAAATAAAATTTTTCTACTTGTATATCAGTATCTTGTATTTTGTTTTGGGTGTAAACCTTAACATCATACGAAGACTGATCATTACAAAGCCTAGAGGCAAAAACTTGTTTTTTAGGTTTGGGAAGCGGAACAGCCTGGAGTGGCTTAGGTACACGAGGTGGAACAGTAGTCAAAGCATTGGCTATCTGCACCGCCGGCGTGACAAGAACACCATCCCTCTGGGAAGAGATGGGCGAGATATTAATTGGATTTAGTGAACTAGAATCATTTCCTGGAGTAGCGGAGCAGTTTAACTCCGATGTAGGAGTTGTCAAAGATTTCAGACTGGCTTTCGACGTACTTGGCTGCGGGTAGGGGGGTTCTCGCTATGGCGCACAACAGAGCTGGACTTTTTGCGTTTCGGCGGCTCATTTAGTAGAGCCGAATTGCAAAACAAAGTTTCCATGTCCGAAAAAGTATTGTTTGTCTTACTAAAAAGTTTAGTAAGGTCTTTAAAGGACTCTCTGGTGCGCTCCCTAAACTTGCGGACGTGCACCTCTATGTCACCACAAGTGTCACATCGCCAACGCAGACCATTATTCTTGTCAAGACAGTCTTTAATCTTCACTGTCAAGGCCGCACATTTTAAATGAAATGTACGACAGCAGAAGAAACAGGAATAATAGTCCTGTTTAGCGTCATTAACTTGACACGCTTTTGCAAAGCAGACAATGTTCGCCATTATAGGGTATGAATAAGTCGGTACAACAAACAGAGAGAGTAAAACAACGTTATTCCAACAACAACTTAGCTGTAATACAACTGACGCTCAATGCAAAGCGAAGCAGAAGCGAGAGAAGTTGCGTTGTGTTGAGAGCGAAAATACAAAATACGGGAGAGTCGATTATCGGTAGAGCGCAAATTACACAAACAAAGTGCTCACTTGCACTTTGAACCACACTAAAAGCGGTAAGCAGCAAAGAGCAAGAACAAGCAAAAGCAAATAAACAAACACAGAGAGCACAACAAAAACAATAGAAATAAACGTGCCTATTTTGGTAAACAAAACAGATTAAACGCAATTATTTTGTTTAAAACAGTGCACTTTTTAGTTATTAGTAAAGCCAATAAGAGTATATTAACTGTCACGAGAATATATATAGATTAAAACACACCAATTCCGAGTTAACAATAGAATTAATTGACGGAGCTCAAAAAAACACGTCTTCACACAAAGAGAGTTAGTGAGTTAGTATATATTTTAACAAGTTTTTTCCAAATTATGCTTCCACAAGGATCACTCATAATTTATATCATTAACTATTATAACGACTGTACTCATTAAAGGATGGTGAAAGAATAACAAGAATTTAATATTAAATATACAATATATTTAATTTCTTTATTAAAATGACTTTTCTTAATATATAATATTGGCTTCCCTTAACTCTTCTATAATATAAATAATTTCATTATTATGATTATTATGTCCGGCTGATTCTAATGAAATTAAAAGTCTCAGGCCACTGCTCATTTGGATTATCCCAATATATATAGTTACTCTTTGCATTATTCAACTGCATGAGTCCATTTCCTGTAACTTGTATAGGAGTAGATGTGCCCTTTGATTTGTTTTTTTTTCATAAACGATTTTTCTCTTCCTCAATAAATTTTTTGATTAAATGTGTATTTTTTGTAGCTCTAGATCTCCGAATTTGATTAGTGGGATCATAATTTTTTCGAAAAACATTTGTTGACAATATCATAATTTTATAATTGACTTTATCAGCTTCAGTGAAACCTAGAGGTGACTTGGAAAATATCAATGAAATTAATCCTGGTGTTACTTTGAATTTTTCATCTCCCAATAAATTTAAATTTAATTCATTAATAAATTTAAATGGTAAGCTCCCCCATCTCCATTCTCCAGTGTGTTAATTGTGTGGACCAAAATTGCCATCAATTACATTTTCGTTCTCAAATTCTGCGATATGTGCATTTATAAAAGATGTATGAGGTAGGCAAGCAGCGTTAGATATATCTTGATCTGTATCATTGTTTAACGAATGGAAATCAGACTCATGTTACCAACGGAAGTATCGTCAATGTTGTTATTAAAAATCACTCAACTATTTTGGTTTTTTGATTTTGGGGATAGTGTTACCAAATGATTCTGCAAACCCATGATACTTGTAGCAGTGAACTAAGTCAAACCAAAAGGCTTGCATTAGCATCTAGAGGATTCGGAGGTCGTGTCAGGTCGAATCATACACACAATAAAGATTAAGTGCACTTACTATAATCTAACATGTCAATCAAAAGAAATTGTAAACCTGGGCTGTACCCACGGCTAGTGTTTAGGGCGACATTGGTGGAATTTGCCTTCCCTTCTATACCCTCCCTACCATGGTAACACGGGATTAATTTTGGCGGTTACCCCTTAACAAATGTTTTTTTTATTTATTTTAGTATTTCAATTTATATAGCATGTTAATTATTCGCATAGCGATGGACCACCTAAAGTGTCTCACTCAAACATAATTACAATTCTACAATTCAAATAATATTTCATTTCAAGAAAACATGATGCTTTATGCATGTGCATGTTCATTGGGCCCATCGAAGAGTAGCAGTGTGTGTGGTTGTGCTGTTGCTAATAGATGTATGTAGAGAAACGATATATCGGTTTGAACATGACTTCGCTACTGTTGCTTACAATCGCATTTACAACAAACTGAGGAACGATAGAAATTCGAATTAGTTTTCTGGATACAAACTATGCTTTGCTTAAGCAATATAAGTTTTCTACAAACTTATTTTTCATCGCATGATATAACGATGACTTTACTCAACGACGTTTATCCTCATATGGTTACGGTGCGGGAATGTATCATCATACACTTCTGTTAACCTACAAAACGTTTGCAGGGTATACCCTGTAGTTCACTACAGCGGGTGTGTGCACTGACACGTGCTCTTACGTCAGACTTAAGCCGATCTTCAGATATCTACGTTCTTCGTGTGCGCTGTTTAAAGCTAGCTTCTGTCAGTGGTGCAGCTGTTCCTCTATTTTAGGCGTCTACGGAACCTTGCTCCACAAGATAAATCCTGCTGTCATTCACTTGGGGTTTCCAGCCGCTAGTGCAACTGTACTGGTCTCAGAAGGTACATCTATACATGTATGTATAAGTCAGCCGACCTATCGCTGAAAATTTGCCCTTTAGAAAACGCGAAAGCGCGGGGTGCAGATCGGTCGACCTTGCCGCTTATCTGATCTGCTTGCGCCTTTAAACAACATAATAATTTTGAAAATTAATTTGCGTTCGACATAAAAAACAAGAAAGAAATGTCAGTCGGGCATGCCGACCGTGTAATACCCTCTGAGCTTCGTTTCCAATTATATGAGTTCCAATTGAAGAAGCTGCTGCAAGAACTTAACATGCGCACACATTTGTCTGTCTATCCCGCTCGCACGTTTTCGTTGCTTGTGTACCAGAGAACTGCAACGAGTAATGAATTTTCAATCTGATTCGAATATTGATGTATACCCGTTGTGATTTATTCACATTTCCTGAGCGAAAAAAAATCATCCCTCATTCAACTGATTATTCATGATTTATACTCGCTCTGAAAGTTTGTGCTTCACTCACTACTCGTGATTAAAATAAGGCAACACTCGCACCTTACTCTGAGCGTAAGTTGCAAACACTCGATTGTGATTTGATTTTTCTGTGAGCTGAGCGTACGACACGCTCACAGAACGGTTGCTACTCGATGAGTGAGCGTTAAAAAAGCGAGTGCTACTCGATGAGTGAGCGTTAAAATAGCGAGTGCTACTCGATGAGTGAGCGTTCAAAATTCGTGTGCGTCTCGGTGCGTGAGCGTTCAAAATGCGTGTGCTACTCGTACGTGATCGTACGAGTGAGATGCAATTCTTGGGTTTCTCTCTTTCCACTATATTTCGCTTATAGTGTGCTTGTGCGGTAGGCAAAAAATTTCGAAAAAGTACCGCAAGGTTTTTCCGTTATGTTTATTTATAGATGACAATGTTGAGTTTTTCGAACGAAATAAGTAAATGGGACAGATTAGTTTGTTTTAATTTGCGACTGGTTGACCACGTGGAATTTGAACTTTTTATATTTAATTCTGTTCAGAATATTAAAATAAACAAAAATAAGTAAGTTTTAAGTAAATTCATTACTTATAACAGCTGCTAATTACTTTTTTTGTTAAGAAATGTCAAGTTTTGGTCGTTTAACGGATATCGAGCGTGGAAGAATCTTGGCACTGCATGATTCGGGGATGTCAATACGCAAAATTGCAGACAAGGTTGGCAGAAACAAGAATATGGTGGAAAAATTAATTAAGAACCCTGAAAATCATGGGAAACAACTGCGCTCTGGGCTCCCACCCTTGGTTGACAACCGGGACAAAAGGCGAATAAAAAATCTAGCGGTCAAGGAAAATATCAGCGCATCCCAAATACGGAGCAATTTGTCTCTACCGATATCTACGAGACGTGTGCAACAAATTTTAAAGTGTTCCGAGAATGTTTCGTATGAAAAAAAAAACTGTTTAAACCGGAACTACTGCCTAGGTACAAAGCTGCTCGATTGCAGTTTGCCAACAAATATAAATTTTGGGATACTGAATGGAAAAATATAATTTTTAGCGACGAGAAAAAGTTTAATTTAGACGGCCCTGATGGCTACCGCTATTATTACCGCGATTTACGATGCCCAAAAAAAGTCCACGTGTCCAGAAATTTCCACGGAGGATCTCTTATGATATGGGCTGCGTTCGGCTTTAATGGAAAGACACCCATGTGCTTTATAACGCATAAAATGACTGCACAAAATTATGTGGAGCTCTTGGAGAGTGTACTAGTGCAATTTGGAGAGGATAAATTTGGTGATACCTGGATTTTCCAGCAGGATAATGCATTCATCCATACCGCAAGGCTCACTAAGGCTTTTTTTAAAGATTCCCAAATTCCGGTTTTAGAGTGGCCAGCACGCAGCCCGGACCTAAACCCGATTGAAAATCTTTGGGGCATCTTGTCTCAACGGGTTTATGCCAACGGGAAGCAATTTTCAACTCTAAAGGAGTTAAAAGAAGCCATTATACGAGAATGGGAGAAATTGGATATACAAATGCTCCAAAACTTGGTCAATTCAATGCCAGGACGGATAGTGAAGGTGTTGAACAACAAAGGCTGTTCTATTTAAGATATTGTTATAGTTTAAAAATTTTTTTTTTCTTTTTTTTTAAGTTTTGACATACAAATAATGAATTTGTCCCAGTTACTTATTTCGCTTCAGAATATTTTGTCTTAATTTTTTTCTTAATTTTCCCAATTTTTTTTTTATTTAAATATGTTAAAGTCTATTCATAATATTATTAAGCTTATATAATAATTTGTTTTTTGAAAATATATTAAAGGGTTAAGTTGTTATTCCTTAGAACGTAGTGTCCCATTTACTTATTTCGCGCACCTTATCACTTGCAACATTTAGTAGAAAAACATTCCTTCTTCTTGAAATAATTGTTGTGCATAGCTATATGCTAACTATTTTCTATAATTTTTTTTTGTGGACGTGTTTTATCTTAACGATTATTTGTTACCTTTTTTATTAAGGTTTCAAGATCTTGATAATTTTCGGTAGGAGTTTTGCACATGTTACTCTAGATATGTTTGGACGTGAGCCAACAAATTTCTTTAGGATGCATATTAGCCATGTTTTATCTTGCTGATCCTGTGTCAACTATTTTATTACGGTTTCGACAGGTTGACAGTTTTCATTAGGAGCCCTGCATAGGTAACTCCGGGTATGTTTGGACCTGAGCCGACATGTGACCTAGAAGGTGAAGAAAATATTCTCCCTCACAGGGAAATCGACAAGCTGTAACAAAACCCATTTGATGAAATGAAGTGAAAAACTAAACCCTTAAACCTGAATGGAAGTTATACACACAGAGAGCAAACCTAACCCAGAACAGGTTCTGCTGTCGATCTTGTTGAATTTAGTTAGTAGGAGTAGAGAGAGAGAGAGAGAGAGAGAAGTGGAAAAAGGTTGTTTGGCGGTATGAGTCAATAAGACAGACGGGAAAATGAGAGAGGGACAAAAGTGGTTTAGATCGGTGGTGTGAGTCAATGAGAGAGAAGGGGAAAACAGAGAGAGGAAAATTTTTAGAGGGATGAAATGAGAGAGGTAAATTTTCAGAGGGAAAAAATGAGGGAGATAAAATTTTCAGCGGCAAAAATTAATAGAGGGGGGAAAAGAAGAGAGGGAAGTTTATCATCAGGGAAATTTCCTCCGCTCCTCCTCCTCACATTGCTCACTATATTTGAGAGAAATTTTTCATCAGGGAAATTTCTTTCGCTCCTTCTCCTCACATTGCCCACTATATTTGAGAGAAATTTTTCATCAGGGAAATTTCTTTCGCTCCTCCTCCTCACATTGCTCACTATTTTTGCACCCACAATTACTAACTACTTTTAGGCAAAAACATTAAATACAACTATTACCAAGTTCAACAATTCGACTCTGTTAATTGTGGTCATTTGTGTCTACAATTCCTTTTTAGTAGTTTTTCTACAATAAATAAAATGAAGTAAAAACCAAAATTAAAAACAAGAATTATTTTTCTTATACTTATTTTTTTATTAAATGAAATCTTTATTAAAAATATAAAATAAAAGACGTAATGCATGTAATTTTTTTTTTAGTTTTTTTTTATTATTATTATTATTTTTATTATTATTATTATTATTATTATTATTATTATTATTATTATTATTATTATTATTATTATTATTATTATTATTATTATTATTATTATTATTATTATTATTATTATTATTATTATTATTATTATTATTATTATTATTATTATTATTATTATTATTATTATTATTATTATTATTATTATTATTATTATTATTATTATTATTATTATTTTTAATTATTATAATTATTATTATTATTATTATTATTATTATTATTATTATTATTATTATTATTATTATTATTATTATTATTATTATTATTATTATTATTATTATTATTATTATTATTATTATTATTATTATTATTATTATTTTTTTTATTATTATTATTATTATTATTATTATTATTATTATTATTATTATTATTATTATTATTATTATTATTATTATTATTATTATTATTATTATTATTATTATTATTATTATTATTATTATTATTATTATTATTATTATTATTATTTTATTATTATTATTATTATTATTATTATTATTATTATTATTATTATTATTATTATTATTATTATTATTATTATTATTATTATTATTATTATTTTATTATTATTATTATTTAGATAATATCCATAAATATACAACCGCTTGAATTATCATTGTAAAATTATTCTTTGAAATCATTTTCCTCTTGATTGTTCATATAATTTTGTGTACAGTTAGAACTTATTTTATTTTTATTTTATTTTGATGAATGTATTTTTTATCATCATCAATTGAAAGAACTGTTTTAAACACTCGTTCTGAATAAATTTGATGAAGTCTAGTTCTAAACATTAGCATATCTACTTTAAAAATCTTATTATCTAGTAAGCATTCTCTATAGCTTGCTAAAGCAACTTTGTCTAATGCACATTTTTTTACACCCTTTGCCTTTTTAATTTCTTTTTGACCTTCTGTTGCAATAGAATACATTTTTGCGCGAAGGCCAATAAATTCAGATATTATACCACCATTACTCTCATCTTTCAACATTCCCAATTTCTTTTTATTGCACTTGACAATCTGATACTTTTTAATAAGTTCATCGGGGTAGTCAGATGTATCAAATTTATTTACAATATCACATGCTATATCTCGGAAGAAATCGTCAGTTTAAACACTATTATTATTACTCATAAGTTTCGGCTTCATATACTGATAATGAAAATCATAGATTTTCCATTTAGATTGATCTAAAACACTAAATCCCAAATTTATTTTGTATTTATTTATAGAGAGCTGACTTTTAATGTTAAAATTTTAGGCTAGCTTAGTTTACATGCAATGGCATCTGTGGCCTTCAGCACTGTGAGGTGAAATTATTTTAGAGTTTATATTATAATTATGTTGTGTTAGTTTAGGTTTACTTATTTGTAGTTTATCATATACATATTTACAATATTTACAATTAGCCGTATTGTTTTTAGATTGAGTGGTATAGATTTGTGGATTTTAAATATTTTATGATTTTAGCAGTGTTTTGGGTAGGAGTGGCTAAATAGTCTAGTGGGTTAGTGTTTTTGAATATTTCTTGTCTATGTGTTTTCAGTGAGTTGCAGTGGGTGAGTAAGTGTTCTATTGATATGTTGTCGTTGCAGAAAGGGCATGTGCTTGGCGATTGGTCAAAATAGTGTTTGTGTGTTATTTTGGTGTGTCCGAGTCTAAGTCTTGTTATTTTTATTTGGTCTCCTCGCGAGAGAGGTAGTTGGTTGTTTTTGAAGAAGTGGTGGCTGCTGAGTTTGTTGTGGTTGATTGATTGGTACCATGTAGATGTTTCGTCGAAGATGGGTTGCATTTTAATTTTATGTGTGTTTTTTATGTGTTTTAGGATGTCTTGTATGTTGAAGTTTTCATTGAGTATGAGTGGCTGTTGTGCAGCGTTTTTTGCTGTAATGTCTGCTAATTCATTTCCCGGTATTCCCACATGCCCGGGAACCCAGAGCAGTTTGAATTCGGGGAAGGTTTTTTGCAGTATGCTTCTTGCGAGTGTGGTGTAGTGTTCGTTGTTGTTTGGGTTGCTTATTGCGTCTAGAGCTAATAGGGAATCTGAGCATATGCAGTATTTACCGCTTTTATTATACCCTCTGAGGGGTATATTGGGTTTGTCAGAAGGGGAAAAGTATGTAACAGGCAGAAGGAGGCGTTTCCGACCCCATAAAGTATATATATTCTTGATCAGCATCACAAGCCGAGTCGATATAGCCATGTCCGTCTGTCCGTCTGTGCGTCTGTGCGTCTGTGCGTCTGTCCGTATGAACAAACAGATCTCAGAGATGGTAAGAGCTACAATATCCGTTTTAGTCAGTATCGACCACATATTTAGTCAGTCAATACAAGTTTGTTTCCTTTTTTTGATGCCACACCCCATTCGCCCACAATAAGCGAAAAACCAGACATACCTCGGGAAAAATACATGTTTTTGGCAAATATCTCAGTTAATATAACACCTAGGGACTCCAATTTTGGCATGCAGGTTACTAGATGCAATATAAAGATAATGCCATCAACATTTTTTGGATGCCACGCCTCCTTCGCCCACAAAATGCACAACTTCCTTGTAACTTTGCAAGCGGCGGGCTCACTTATTTCTTAACGTATAGTGTTGTTACTCAGTATATATCTGCAGACAAATAATATCAAACGATTGTGAAAATTTCATCAAAATCGGACCATAATTAAAAAAGTTTTTCATACAACGCAAATCGTTCCTTTCAAGCGAGTCATAGCCACGTGCATTGCACTGAGCTCTGCACACAAGCAACGAAAACGAAAAACGTGTGAGCGAGATAGAAATACAAAATGTGTGCATGTTAAGTTCTTGCAGCAGCTACTCCAATTGGAACTCATATAAATGAAAACGAAGCTCAGAGGATATTACACGGTCGGCATGCCCGACTGACATTTTCTTTCTTGTTTTTAAATGTCTTTAGTGCTTCTGTGATAGCAATTATTTCGGCGGAGAAAACTGAGGAGTAATGGGGTAAGAGGTATGACGTTATGGATTCTGAAGTGTTTGTGATAGCAAAGCTGGTGATTGAATTAAGCTGTGATCCGTCTGTGTAGATGTAGGTGTATTTAAGAGAGTCTTGCGTTTTTTTTCTTGTAAATTCTGCGCGGTATACTTGTGGGCTTGTGTTTTTTTTGTTAAAGTTTCTTAGTGTTGTATCAATTTGTAGGCGGTGTGTATTCCAGGGTGGTGTAGATTGATTAGGTGGGGTTATGGGTTGGGGGTGGAGGTTGTAGGCTCTGTTATATTCGATTATTCTGTCTATTGTTGATCTGTGTTGTGGTCGTCTGGGTGGTCGGTATGTTTTTAATATTTTAATGATTGGAGAGTTTTTTGCGGATATCAAGGATTTTATAAGGTTGGCAGTTAGGAGATCCCGTCTGTTTTCTAAGGAATCGGAGCGTGCTTCATAAAGGATGTTTTTTGTGGGAGTTGTTCTGTATGCTCCAAGGGCGATTCTGAAACCAGTGTTTATTGTTGAAATTATTTGGCGCATTGTTGTTTTTGAGCAATGTCCGTAGAAGGGAAGTGCGTAGTCTGCTTTTGAGGTCAGGATTGCTTTGGTAATGTTAAGAAGTGTGTAGGTGTTGCAGTTAAATTTTGAACATGACAGGCATTTTATTATGTTGATTGTTTGTTTAAGATTGTGCGTGAGTTGCTCTGTGTATGAGTTCCATCTGTGTTTGTTGTTGAAGTGGAGGCCTAGTATTTTTAGTGAAGTGACATTTTTGATTTGCGTGTTGCAGGTACTTAGGGTGCAGTTGCAGTTGTGTTTTCTGCAGACATGCATGTGTTTGCATTTCGTGGTAGAAAGCACGGCTCCGGAATAGTCGGACCAATTTTGAATAGTTGTGAGGATGGGGACCAGATTTATGTTAATGTTTTTTTGCTATTTTTAAGTCTTATTATCAGGTTGAAGTTATCCGCGTAGGCGCTTAAGTTTGTGTTTGGATGTTGGGTGAGCCTTTGGGATAGCTTGTTGTAGGCGATTACGAAGAGGACTACTGAGAGTGGTGAGCCCTGGGGTATGCCGTTCTGAATGGGGTGGAAGGGTGAGAAGTTTGTGTTGATGCGTGTAGTAATTTTCCTATTTCTCATAAAGTTCTTTATGTAGCTAGTGATTTTGGGTCCCGTTTTCCATTCTGTGAGTTGGTCAAGGATTAAGTGGATTCCGATTCTGTCGAAGGCTTTTGCGAAGTCGAGTGATATTATCGATGTGTAATTTCTTCTGGAGATGGATCTTGCTATTAGGTGGTCTACTAGTAGTAGACTATCTATAGTAGATTTCCCTTTTTTAAACCACCACAGTCGCTTTGCGATTATTTTATTTAGGACTTTCGATAGGCATGGGTTAAGTGATATGGGTCGGTAGGAATTTAGTGAGGATTTATCCGTGTGCGGTTTTGGAACTGGAATTATTATGCTGTTCTTGTAGGATTGGGGGATGTAGTTGTTTAGTATTTCATTCTGTAGGTTGATTATTCTGGTTTTTGTTGTTATGTCCAGGTTTTTTAGCATGGGGTAGTTTATTCTGTCTAGTCCCGGTGTATTACCTTTTAAAGTATTTAGTGCTGCTGTAAATTCGATTAGTGTGATTTGTTTTTCTATCTCTAGTGCTCTTTTTGCGGGGTAGTGGCTGTGAACGTTAGTGAGTGAAGCTTGTTTTGCATGTATGAAAGTGGTGGAAAAATTGTGATCGAGTGATGCATTTGAAAAGTTTGTGGAAAAAAGCTCGGCTATTTCTGATTTGTTGGTGGTGTGTTGGTTAGTTTTTGGATTAAGGATACTATGGATGTGTTTCTGTGGGTTCAGTCCGCAGTCCCAAATAAATTGGCTTATTGAATAACATATACATCATCAGTTATCTTAAGGCTACTATGAAAATTAGGTCGCGCTATCAAGTCTCGAGCACCGCTAGAACTTTTATTAATAGTCTCCCAACTGTTGACAAATCTAACATCAACTCGCTTATCTACATTCTCCATTGTCTTGCCATAAACTGAGTTGTTCATTAGTTTAAAGAAATTTTTTGAAATGCATTTGTTGCCAAAGCTCGTTTTTGGGCATTTAAATCAATGTATTTTCTTAACCATGGTGATTGATTCAAGTCTAAAATTCTATCAAACCGTTTTGTAAACATTGTTTTAATACCAATAGGATACTTAGATTTGCTGGTCAAGTTTGCAATCACCTTTTTTTTGCTTAGAGCTAGGTGCAGTCTTGTTTTCAGGACAGAATGGGAGATCATTATGGTAATCGTGAATGGTTTGTGGACATTCCAAGTATATTTTGTAAGTATATTTGACCGATGCTACTGTCTGAGTCTGCATAAATTGTAAAATTATTAATGTTGGAATAAATATTTGAGATAATGGAATCATTTATCCACTTAAAACCACCCGTTGGTTATTGGCATCCAAATAGGCTATATGCGATGATGGCTTGGAACTATCATAATTAGCCATATATTTGTTGTTCGCAATTGCCTGTCTTTTTAAACATTGAACCAAACCTCCTTTAATTCCGCTCTCTATAAAATTATACTTATCACCATCAGTTAAAAGTTCTAATTTAATACCAGTTGAAATTGGAATTGAAATTAAAAATTTCGGTTGTGTTCCTTAATTTGAAAAGTTTATGGTTGTGTACCTTAAACGTATAGAACTCTGCAAATTTTGGTTGTGTACCCTAATTTGAAAAAAGTGTTGCATGATGAGTTTATCACTGCAAATTGAAAAACTAAGTGAAGAAAATTACGAAACATGGTGCATGACTATGCGCAGTGTGTTAGTGACAGCAGATGTGTGGGATGTTACGAATGGCACCCTAGTTAGGCCAGAAGACGCCAATACTGCTGCACAATGGACCAAAAGTGATCAAAAAGCGTTAGCTTGTATAATCCTAAACGTAAAACCGTCTCAGTTGATGCACATTAAGACGTGCACAACAGCAAAGGACGCATGGGATTCGCTAAAGCAAGTGCATGTTCAGGTCGGTCCTGTAAGAAAAGTTCAACTTTATCAAGAACTTATTCGGTTAAAAATGAAATGTTGTGTCTCTTGCACGCGTTTATTAACAAGTAAGGGTGTTTGTCTTATTCTAAGTATGTATAGTATCGTATGATTACGTTATCGATGTTGTATTGATAAAATAGTATTTACATTATTACAATGGGTAGTTGTGCACGATCAAACATTAAAGTGCATCAAACTTATTATACATATCATGCCTCCACTTAAGTTTGTTTGCTTACAATTATAATACAATTGAGTATTCACAAATCTTAAAGTTACATAGTCGTGGAGTGTTCATTCATATTCGACTTAATTTACTAAATTACATTTCATATTAAGTTATTCATTTCATTATAAAATATTTTACATTTCATTTTTCCTTCATGTTTCTTAGTCCATAAACAATATATCAATCCAGCTATTCAAATTTACATTCATTTCAACTTTCATTATGTTTAACTACTTTGCCATCTTTACGAGGTCTTAGTTTCATAGGTTCTTCTTGATTGTCCACATTCTGCTTTTGATTGACCAACCTCTCTCCATCTCCAAGTTGAATAGAGTTATGTTCATTTTTTATTTCTGTTTTACGCATTTGATTAGAATGACGTTTTATTTCCTTATCATTGTGAGTATTAATGCATATATAAGATCTAGGGCCCACTTTCTGTTTAACTAAAGCTTCTGACCATTTAGGTTTATTTGGATCCCTATAATCACGTATTAAAACTGGTTCGTTTTTGTTAAAATCAATATTTCTTTTTCCTTTGTGGTTAACAATACTCTTTTCCTGACTTTTGATTATAGTGTCTTTAACTAAAGGTGGTTTCAACAAACTAAAACGTGACTTTAGCTGTCTACCGAAAAATAACTTTGAAGGACTTTCATTTGTAGTACAATGTTTAGAGTTTCTGTAATCGAATAAAAATTGATTTAATATTGTATCAAAATTTCCAACTGTTTTGCTGTTAAGTGATGCTATAATAGATTTCTTTAAAGTCTTTACAAAATTCTCAGCTTGACCATTTGTGGCTGGATGTCCTGGTGCTGTGAATATATGCTTAATTCCGTTATTGTCAATGAAATCTTTGAATTCACTAGATGTAAATTGTCGACCGTTATCGCTAACTAGAGTGTCTACTAAACCATACCGCCAAAAAATTTCTCTCAAACAGTTTATTGTAAAATATGACGTGATATCTTTTGTTTTAAAGACCTCTACCCATTTGGTGAACGAATCAATTATCACAAACAAATAATAATTGTTTATTGGTCCAGCATAATCTACATGAATTCTACTCCAAGCTGAATTTGTAGGTTGCCAAGGTATCAATGTACACTTTTCTGGACTTGAACTCAACTCTTGACAATGTTTACAACTTTTTATAATCTTTTCAATATCTACATCTATGTTTGGCCACCAAACATATGATCTGGCAAGACCTTTCGTCTTTACTATGCCCATGTGTGAACGATGTAACTCATTAAGTATTGACTTCTGTAATTTACAGGGAATTACGGTCCTATACCCCCATAGAATGCAATCACATTCCACTGAAAGTTCAAGTGCTTTGTTTTTGAATACTTCAAATTCCTTTCCTTTTAAATTCTCAAATCTGCCTTCTTTGATTGCATGCATAACTTTTGATAGGGTAGAATCTCGCCTTGTTTCTATAGCAATTTCTTTAAATGTCAAAAATAAAGGATTATTCGATTCAGTATAGCATATAAAATTACTTTCTTTTGAGTCGAATGTTGTTTCTGACTGTGGAATTCTTGATAATTCGTCTGCGTCATTAGTTTTTCCCCTGATATATTCTATTGAATAATTAAATCCTGACAGCGTAAATGCCCATCTTTGGATTCTAGCTGAAGCCATTTGTGGTAATCCTTTGCCTTCGCCAAATAAAAATATCAATGGCTTGTGATCTGTTCTTAATATAAAATGTTGCCCAAGTAAGTACTGCTTAAGCTTGGTTACACAAAAAATGATTGCCAATGCTTCTTTTTCTAATGTGCTATAGTTTTGTTCAGTTTTTGTTAACGATCTCGATATAAATGCTACTGGCCTTGTTGTGTTGTCAGATAATCTGTGTGATAATATTCCCGCTACGGCAGTATTACTAGCATCCGTAGATAATAAGATTGGTAAGGAATTATCAAAATGAATTAAGACTTGTTCTGAAACAATTTCTTTCTTTATATTCTCAAATGCTTCTCTACAATTATTTGACCACATAAATTTTACGTTTTTTCTAAGCAAACCATATAAAGGATTAATTTTTTCTGTGAAATTTGGTATGAATTTCGAATAATGATTTGCCATACCAATGAATGCTCTAACTTCAGTAATGTTTGTAGGAATCGGACAGTCGATTACGCTTTTACATCTTTTCATATTTTTCTGCAACCCGTTTTTATTAATTGTGAATCCTAAATATGAAACTTCACTTTGTAAAAATTTGCATTTGTTTGCATTAAGTCTCAGTCCTGCAGTTTGCATTTTATTTAAAACAATTTTTAAGGTTTCTACATGTTCTTTTAAGTTTTTACCAGTCACTGTTATATCGTCTTGGTATACAACTACATTATGAATACCGCTTAAAATCGATTCAATAGTTTTTTGAAATATCGCTGCAGCTGGTTTAACACCAAAAGGTAATCTTTTCATTTTTAGAGTGCCAATGTGTGTACTCCAAGTACAAAGATTTTGCGATTTTTCATCTAATACTAACTGGTTGTATGCACTTGACATATCTAATTTGGTAAATAACTCACCACCGCTTAATGCTGCAAATATTTCATCAATTCTTGGTAATGGATAATTAAAATCAACTAGCCACTTATTAATTGTTACTTTATAATCTCCGCATATATGTAGATTTCCATCTGCCTTTAAAATTGGTACCAAAGGTGTACCCCAATCAGAATGGTCTACTGGCTCTAAGATATCTTTTCGAATCAATTCTCTTAGTTCTTCTTCTACTTTAATTTTCCATGCCAAAGGAATGGTACGAGGCTTATAAAATATTGGCTTGGCCTCATCCGAAATTGGTAATGATACGGTGCCATGTTTATATGTACCTAACTCCTCATTGAAAAGTTCACTAAATTCACTTTTAATCGCGTCTATCACATTATGATAACTCTCACTGTGTATGTTATTAACTTGCTTCATTTCAAAATGAAATTGTCTTAGGAAATCTCTTCCTAACAATGGTTGTCTATTTGCTCTTGTCACTACAATGTTAAGTTTTTTCATTGTGCCATTATATGTTATATTTGCATTAATTTCACCAACTATTTTAATTTTGTCACCAGTATAACTCATGTATACTCTTTCACAGTTTTTTATATTCTTACGTTGTTTTGAATTTAATAGTTGTTCAGGCAACAAGGTACATGGAGATCCGGTGTCGCAAGCAATGTCAAAGAATGTGCCATCAATATTAACCTTCAGTGTATATGCTTCCACATTGTTAATAGTTGAAATGCTGTAAACAGAATTATTAGAGTGTGTATATACATTCTCACTATATTTACTAGAAACATAACTTATTTTATTTTTATCATTTCTGCATACGCTCGCTAGATGTCCAATTTTTCCGCATGTGTGGCATTTACTGTTCTTATATCTGCATAACGAAGAAGTGTGGTTACGCCAGCCACAGTGCTTACAGTTATTCTTTTCTGCATCTGCTTTGCTTTCGTTGTTCCCCTTTGATGATCTCTCTCTTCCAGTACTATTCTTGTTGCTATGTGACATTCGGTTATTATTGTTGTTGTTGTACGGTGTGCTTTTAGACGGTCCGTTATTTTTGGTGTACAGTTTGCGCTGATTTTCGTTGATCACATGCACATTTGATGATTCTTCTTTCGCCTTTGCAATGCATTTAGACTCGAATATTATGGACTTACGCAATGCACATTCCAGCGTTAGGTTTTCATCCTCTTCACATATTTTTTCAAAAATTCTTTCAGGTAGTCCCATTACAAAGCGATCCAATAAGAATGGTTCTAACTTTGTGCCAAATTTACAAGTGATAGCTAACTTTTTGACCCTAGCGTACCATTGAGTTATACTTTCTGTGTCTAGCATGACAGCTGTGTAAAACTTTTTTCGTTCGTAAAATACAATTGTTGGAGGTGTGTAATGACTTTCCATCATTGAACACAGATCTTCATACGTTTTGGATACTGGAGACTCTGGACTGCATAGGTTATGTAAGAGACTGTACGGATCGGAACCAATGGATTTTAATAAAATCGCCTTTTTTAAGTTTTCGTCGGTGCACTGTATTTCACAAAGATGGATTTCCAATTTTTCTTTCCATATACACCACGATTCCAGGTTATGTGCGAATTCTGGCAATGCCGCTGTATGTAGCAACTTTGTCGCATTTTCTTTCTGCATCTTGCTTAGTATATTTATACTTTTAAAGCTATGCAACTTAACTCTCTATTTAAACACTTGTACGATATTACCGCAATGATGCTTGTTTAAATTTTCGTACGATATTTTCGTGATTAAGATTGCATATATACGCACATCTTTTTTCTTTTTTTATCTCGTCGCCAATTGTTGTGTCTCTTGCACGCGTTTATTAACAAGTAAGGGTGTTTGTCTTATTCTAAGTATGTATAGTATCGTATGATTACGTTATCGATGTTGTATTGATAAAATAGTATTTACATTATTACAATGGGTAGTTGTGCACGATCAAACATTAAAGTGCATCAAACTTATTATACATATCATGAAACAAGGCGATAAAGTGTCCGAATATATAAATTCATTCGTCGAAATTACTGACAAGTTAGCGGAATTGGACATTAAGCTAAATGACGAGCTAAAAGTGATAATGTTGCTAACCAGCCTGCCCAGTAATTTCGAGAATTTTATTGTTGCCATAGAGACGCGTGACACTTTACCAACGTTCGACGCAGTAAAATCGAAACTTCTAGAAGAAGGCGCACGCAAAGAAGAAGCAGATGAGCATGATCGTTCGACACAAGCTGTGTATGTGCATACGAGCGCAAAAAATAAAGATGAACCAAAGCAGAGCGAATGTCGCAGCAAAAAACGAAACGACGCAAAAGACAAATTCAAGGGAAAATGTTATAACTGTAACAAGTCGGGCCACCAAGCTGTTGACTGTCGAAACAAGAAGGAGAATAAGTATGAAAAGCAAGAGAATAACTGTCTTCTGCATACATGCAACAGCATTGCCACGCAAAATAAATATACATGGTGTATCGATAGTGGTGCCACTTCTCATATGTGTTGTGAGTTAGGTATGTTAGAAAACTACAAAGAGAAAAAGTCTATGGTGAAACTAGCTGCAGAAAAATACATTGAATCACCAGGAAACGGCACAGTAAAATTCAGGGCTAACGACATTAATTTTGAATTGCGGAACGTTTTGTATGTTCCAGAACTGCAAATGAATTTCTTGTCAGTCAGCCAGGCAGCCGAGTTCCAGTATTTCACAACATTTGGAAATAAAGAAGCGGTGATAAAAAACAAACACGGAAAGCCAATGTTAAAAGCAGCACTAGAAAACAGTTTGTATGTTTACAATATGAAACCTAAAATAAGTTCGGTTCATATGTTGAACGACTCTGCAACAAAGTAGCATAATCGGTACGGACACTTAAATTTTCAAAGCCTTAAGAAACTTGAAGAAGAAAAATTAGTGACGGGTATGTCATTTCCAAGCATTCGGTCTGACATAAATTGTGATACTTGCAACAAAGCTAAACTATGCGCGCTGCCGTTTCCAAAGAAGGCTAATCGTGTGACAAAGGGTGTGCTAGAGCTGATACACACAGATGTTTGCGGTCCAATGAACAAAAAGACACTTGCTGGAAATCGATACTTCGTAACGTTTATTGACGATTTTTTTTCGAAAAATTCACGTATATTTTTTGAGTACTAAAAACGAAGTGTTTGAAAAATTCAAAATGTTCAAAAATTACGTAGAATGTCAAACAGGCAAGAAAATCAAATGTTTGCAAAGTGACAATGGCAAAGAATTTGTTAACAACGAATTTGACAGTTATTTGAGCCAGTGCGGTATAAGGCGCCAGTTAACCGTTCCGTATACACCACAGCAAAACGGGGTTGCTGAACGCGCAAATCGCACGATCGTTGAAATGGCCAAAAGTTTGCTAATTCATGCAAATTTAGAGGAGTTTTTGTGGGCAGAGGCCGTGCAAACAGCAGCATATCTGAGAAACCGATGTCCATCACGAGCCATAAATGGTCGAACCCCATTTGAAGTATGGAACAAGCGAATGCCATCGGTAAAGCATCTAAGAATTTTTGGATCAAGAGTTTTTGCACTGGATAAAACGCAGAAGTCAAAGTTCCAGGCAAAAGGAAAACAGTACGTTTTTGTGCGCTCTTCTTTTCGAGCAAAAGCATACCGCCTTTATGATCCAGAAAAGCGAGGAGTCATTGAGCGCCGCGATGTCAAGTTTGTCGAGGGTGAGTTTTGTACTAAAAAAGATCACCTTAATGACGACATTAATAACGACTTCGCAACAAACATAATTCGCTTTGAGTCAACTAGGGAAGCTCCAGAGCCAGCTGAAATCGAAGAGCAGCCCGTGATCAGTCGCAATGTTGACAGCAGCGATGATGGGGAGCAGTTTGTAAGCGCAAGCGACGATGAAACAAGCGATGATAACTCCGACGAAAACAACGAGCAACCAAGGCGTGGACCTGGCAGACCCAAAATTGTTCGTACAGGGTTGCCTGGTAGACCAAGAAAGGAGTACCAGATGCTGCAAAATATCAACCAAATAAATGACATCGAAACACCGCAATCAGTGCAAGAGGCATTAGGCGGCGAAAACAAGCATGAGTGGCAAAAATCAGTGAAGCAGTCTGGCAGAGTTTGGAACGATACTCTAAACGAAGTTCTCCAGAAAATGGGATTTCAGAGTGAGCAAAAATGAAGCCTGTCTATACTTCAGAGAACAAGAGCAAAAGTTCAGCTACATCGCTGTGTTCGTTGACGACTTGATCATCATAAGTCCAACTGAAGAAAACATCAATGACATCAAGAAGCAAATAAGATCAAAGTTTGATATGAAAGATGGAGGCCAGCTAAATTATTTCCTTGGCTTGGAGGTACAAAGAGAAGGCAAGCAGGGCACAATCCGAGTGTGTCAAAAAAAATACATTAACGAACTGTTGAAAATGTATGGTATGGAAAGCTGCCGTCATGTATCTACACCTTTAGATCCTGGTTTTCAAGCTGGTTGCACAAACAGTGAATGTGCAAAGGTAAATATAACCAACTTTCAATCACTAATCGGTTCGCTTATGTATTTGGCAGTCTTGAGTCGTCCTGATATTTTGCACTCCATATGCAAACTGTCGCAGAGCAGCATAAACCCTCACGTGGAGCACCAAACTGCAGCAAAGCATGTGTTGCGTTATCTAGCCGGAACAATAAACCTGACCTTGGTTTATAAGAAATCATCAGATCCTGTGGTAGGATATGCAGATGCAGACTGGGCCAACGATGTGCTTGACAGGAAAACATATTCCGGTTACGCATTCTTTTTGGCTGGAAGTGCTTTTTCATGGGCTTCAACAAAGCAAACCGTCGTCGCACAAAGTAGTACAGAAGCAGAATACGTAGCGTTGTCAACATCAGCAAAAGAAGCAGTATACCTACGCAGACTACTTCAGGAAATCGGATATATAAATCAGGAGCCGATGACTATCTACTGCGACAACATTAGCGCAAAACAAATAGCGCTAAATCCAGTTCATCATAAACGCACTAAACATATTGATGATAAGTTTCATTTTATACGCGATAATGAAATTATCCTAGAATACATAAGTACAGAACAGAATGTAGCAGATGTATTAACAAAATGTTTAAGTAAGCAAAAGCATTGCGGATTTGCTGAATCTCTTGGATTGGTAGTTTAATTATTATTACAGATAATATTTAGCTTAAGCAAAAGTGTTGAAATTATGTTATTTAGCAGAGTTACGTTAACATTACCAGTAAGATGAATATAATCTGGCAACTCTATGTTACTATGTAAGCACTTCATGTATTGTGAAATTAAGTTCAGTTCTATTAAAGCATTAACCGATTAAACAGCTTCATTTTCTTTTATACGGTATTCCCCGCCTACGTAAATAGAAAAATCCCAACAAAAGGTTATGGGCCCAGGTACATAGTTCTGCGTCGGTTAATAATAAAAATTTCGGTTGTGTTCCTTAATTTGAAAAGTTTATGGTTGTGTACCTTAAACGTATAGAACTCTGCAAATTTTGGTTGTGTACCCTAATTTGAAAAAAGTGTTGCATGATGAGTTTATCACTGCAAATTGAAAAACTAAGTGAAGAAAATTACGAAACATGGTGCATGACTATGCGCAGTGTGTTAGTGACAGCAGATGTGTGGTATGTTACGAATGGCACCCTAGTTAGGCCAGAAGACGCCAATACTGCTGCACAATGGACCAAAAGTGATCAAAAAGCGTTAGCTTGTATAATCCTAAACGTAAAACCGTCTCAGTTGATGCACATTAAGACGTGCACAACAGCAAAGGACGCATGGGATTCGCTAAAGCAAGTGCATGTTCAGGTCGGTCCTGTAAGAAAAGTTCAACTTTATCAAGAACTTATTAGGTTAAAAATGAAACAAGGCGATTAAGTGTCCGAATATATAAATTCATTCGTCGAAATTACTGACAAGTTAGCGGAATTGGACATTAAGCTAAATGACGAGCTAAAAGTGATAATGTTGCTAACCAGCCTGCCCAGTAATTTCGAGAATTTTATTGTTGCCATAGAGACACGTGACACTTTACCAACGTTCGACGCAGTAAAATCGAAACTTCTAGAAGAAGGCGCACGCAAAGAAGAAGCAGATGAGCATGATCGTTCGACACAAGCTGTGTATGTGCATACGAGCGCAAAAAATAAAGACGAACCAAAGCAGAGCGAATGTCGCAGCAAAAAACGAAACGACGCAAAAGACAAATTCAAGGGAAAATGTTATAACTGTAACAAGTCGGGCCACCAAGCTGTTGACTGTCGAAACAAGAAGGAGAATAAGTATGAAAAAAAAGCAAGAGAATAACTGTCTTCTGCATACATGCAACAGCATTGCCACGCAAAATAAATATACATGGTGTATCGATAGTGGTGCCACTTCTCATATGTGTTGTGAGTTAGGTATGTTAGAAAACTACAAAGAGAAAAAGTCTATGGTGAAACTAGCTGCAGAAAAATACATTGAATCACCAGGAAACGGCACAGTAAAATTCAGGGCTAATGACATTAATTTTGAATTGCGGAACGTTTTGTATGTTCCAGAACTGCAAATGAATTTCTTGTCAGTCAGCCAGGCAGCCGAGTTCCAGTATTTCACAACATTTGGAAATAAAGAAGCGGTGATAAAAAACAAACACGGAAAGCCAATGTTAAAAGCAGCACTAGAAAACAGTTTGTATGTTTACAATATGAAACCTAAAATAAGTTCGGTTCATATGTTGAACGACTCTGCAACAAAGTGGCATAATCGGTACGGACACTTAAATTTTCAAAGCCTTAAGAAACTTGAAGAAGAAAAATTAGTGACGGGTATGTTTTTTCCAAGTATTCGGTCTGACATAAATTGTGATACTTGCAACAAAGCTAAACTATGCGCGCTGCCGTTTCCAAAGAAGGCTAATCGTGTGACAAAGGGTTTGCTAGAGCTGATACACACAGATGTTTGCGGTCCAATGAACAAAAAGACACTTGCTGGAAATCAATACTTCGTAACGTTTATTGACGATTTTTTTCGAAAAATTCACGTATATTTTTTGAGTGCCAAAAACGAAGTGTTTGAAAAATTCAAAATGTTCAAAAATTACGTAGAATGTCAAACAGGCAAGAAAATCAAATGTTTGCAAAGTGACAATGGCAAAGAATTTGTTAACAACGAATTTGACAGTTATTTGAGCCAGTGCGGTATAAGGCGCCAGTTAACCGTTCCGTATACACCACAGCAAAACGGGGTTGCTGAACGCGCAAATCGCACGATCGTTGAAATGGCCAAAAGTTTGCTAATTCATGCAAATTTAGAGGAGTTTTTGTGGGCAGAGGCCGTGCAAACAGCAGCATATCTGAGAAACCGATGTCCATCACGAGCCATAAATGGTCGAACCCCATTTGAAGTATGGAACAAGCGAATGCCATCGGTAAAGCATCTAAGAATTTTTGGATCAAGAGTTTTTGCACTGGATAAAACGCAGAAGTCAAAGTTCCAGGCAAAAGGAAAACAGTACGTTTTTGTGGGCTATTCTTTTCGAGCAAAAGCATACCGCCTTTATGATCCAGAAAAGCGAGGAGTCATTGAGCGCCGCGATGTCAAGTTTGTCGAGGGTGAGTTTTGTACTAAAAAAGATCACCTTAATGACGACATTAATAACGACTTCGCAACAAACATAATTCGCTTTGAGTCAACTAGGGAAGCTCCAGAGCCAGCTGAAATCGAAGAGCAGCCCGTGATCAGTCGCAATGTTGACAGCAGCGATGATGGGGAGCAGTTTGTAAGCGCAAGCGACGATGAAACAAGCGATGATAACTCCGACGAAAACAACGAGCAACCAAGGCGTGGACCTGGCAGACCCAAAATTGTTCGTACAGGGTTGCCTGGTAGACCAAGAAAGGAGTACCAGATGCTGCAAAATATCAACCAAATAAATGACATCGAAACACCGCAATCAGTGCAAGAGGCATTAGGCGGCGAAAACAAGCATGAGTGGCAAAAATCAATGCGATGCGAATACGACGCTCTTATAGCAAATGACACATGGTCATTAGTTGACCTACCGCACAATGCAAAAGCTATAGGCACGAAATGGGTTTTTCGAGTTAAGAAAAACAAAGATGGTGAAATCGAAAGGTTTAAGTCGCGACTAGTAGCCAAAGGATGCGGACAACAGCTTGGAGTGGACTATTGGGAAACGTATTCACCTGTTATACGTTACGAGACAATCAGGATGCTGCTAGCTATTGCAGCTGAAAAGAAGTTGCATATGCACCAAGTCGACATATCGAATGCATACCTGAACAGCAAGCTGGATGAAGACGTTTATCTGAAGCAACCGCAAAACTTTGTTGATGAGCAGAACAGTAGCAAGGTTCTCAAACTACGTAAAGCCATATATGGGCTGAAGCAGTCTGGCAGAGTTTGGAACGATACTCTAAACGAAGTTCTCCAGAAAATGGGATTTCAGAGAAGCAAAAATGAAGCCTGTCTATACTTCAGAGAACAAGAGCAAAAGTTCAGCTACATCGCTGTGTACGTTGACGACTTGATCATCATAAGTCCAACTGAAGAAAACATCAATGACATCAAGAAGCAAATAAGATCAAAGTTTGATATGAAAGATGGAGGCCAGCTAAATTATTTCCTTGGCTTGGAGGTACAAAGAGAAGGCAAGCAGGGCACAATCCGAGTGTGTCAAAAAAAATACATTAACGAACTGTTGAAAATGTATGGTATGGAAAGCTGCCGTCATGTATCTACACCTTTAGATCCTGGTTTTCAAGCTGGTTGCACAAACAGTGAATGTGCAAAGGTAAATATAACCAACTTTCAATCACTAATCGGTTCGCTTATGTATTTGGCAGTCTTGAGTCGTCCTGATATTTTGCACTCCATATGCAAACTGTCGCAGAGCAACATAAACCCTCACGTGGAGCACCAAACTGCAGCAAAGCATGTGTTGCGTTATCTAGCCGGAACAATAAACCTGACCTTGGTTTATAAGAAATCATCAGATCCTGTGGTAGGATATGCAGATGCAGACTGGGCCAACGATGTGCTTGACAGGAAATCATATTCCGGTTACGCATTCTTTTTGGCTGGAAGTGCTTTTTCATGGGCTTCAACAAAGCAAACCGTCGTCGCACAAAGTAGTACAGAAGCAGAATACGTAGCGTTGTCAACATCAGCAAAAGAAGCAGTATACCTACGCAGACTACTTCAGGAAATCGGATATATAAATCAGGAGCCGATGACTATCTACTGCGACAACATTAGCGCAAAACAAATAGCGCTAAATCCAGTTCATCATAAACGCACTAAACATATTGATGTTAAGTTTCATTTTATACGCGAAAAGGTACGCGATAATGAAATTAACCTAGAATACATAAGTACAGAACAGAATGTAGCAGATGTATTAACAAAATGTTTAAGTAAGCAAAAGCATTGCGGATTTGTTGAATCTCTTGGATTGGTAGTTTAATTAATATTACAGATAATAATTAGCTTAAGCAAAAGTGTTGAAATTATGTTATTTAGCAGAGTTACGTTAACATTACCAGTAAGCTGAATATAATCTGGCAACTCTATGTTACCATGTAAGCATTAACCGATTGAACAGCTTCGTTTTCTTTTATACGGCATTCCCCGCCTACGTAAATAGAAAAACCCCAACAGATTTTTTTTTTTTAAATTTTCATGTACCCTGTCATTTAAAAAAAAAAATCCAAAACTTTTTTTTTTTGCATTTCGTTCTCAAAAACTATTGTCTGAAAATTGTTGAAACTGAATATTGTAATTTAATTTTTTTCTGAAAACTTTCATGTACTCCGAAATTTAAAAAAAATCCAAAAATTTTGTTTGCATTTCGGTTTAAAAAAATATAGTCAAAAACTTGATAAAACTGAATATTAAAATTTTATTTTTTTTTTAATTTTCATGTACCCCAGATTTTTCAAAAAAAAAATCCAAAAAATTTTTCGTTCTCAAAATCTATAGTCTGAAACTTGTTAAAACTGAATATTGTAAGTTGATTTTTTTCTGAAAATTTTCATGTACTCCGAAATTAAAAAAAATCCAATAATTTTGTTTGCATTTCGTTCTCAAAAAATATAGTCTGAAACTTGTTATAACTGAATATTGTAAGTTGATTTTTTTCTGAAAATTTTCATGTACTCCGAAATTTAAAAAAAAAAATCCAAAAATTTTTTTTGCATTTCGTTCTCAAAAAATATAGTCTGAAACTTGTTATAACTGAATATTATAATTGGATTTTTTTTTTAATTTTTAAGTACACCGACATTTTTGAAACAAATCCAAAAAATTTTTCGTTCTCAAAATCTATAGTCTGAAACTTGTTGAAACTGAATATTGTAATTTAATTTTTTTCTGAAAATTTTCATGTACTCCGAAATTTAAAAAAAAATCCAAAAATTTTGTTTGCATTTCGGTTTAAAAAAATATAGTCAAAAACTTGATAAAACTGAATATTAAAATTTGATTTTTTTTTTAATTTTCATGTACCATTTTTCAAAAAAAAAATCCAAAAAATTTTCGTTCTCAAAATCTATAGTCTGAAACTTGTTAAAACTGAATATTGTAAGTTGATTTTTTTCTGAAAATTTTCATGTACTCCGAAATTAAAAAAAAATCCAAAAATTTTGTTTGCATTTCGGTCTCAAAAAATATAGTCTGAAACTTGTTATAACTGAATATTGTAAGTTAATTTTTTTCTGAAAATTTTCATGTACTCGAAATTTAAAAAAAAAATCCAAAAATTTTTTTTGCATTTCGTTCTCAAAAAATATAGTCAGAAACTTGTTATAACTGAATATTGTAACTTGATTTTTTTTAATTTTCATGGACCTTGACATTAAAAAAAAAAAAATCCAAAAATTTTGTTTGCATTTCGGTCTCAAAAAATATAGTCAAAAACTTGATAAAACTGAATATTGTAAGTTAATTTTTTTTTTTTAAATTTTCATGTACTCCGAAATTAAAAAAAAAAATCCAAAAATTTTGTTTGCATTTCGGTCTCAAAAAATATAGTCAAAAACTTGTTAAAACTGAATATTGTAAGTTAATTTTTTTTTGAAAATTTTCATGTACTCCGAAATTTAAAAAAAAAATCCAAAAATATTGCTTGCATTTTGGTTTCAAAAAATATAGTGAAAAACTTGTTAAAACTGAATATAGTAAATTAATTTTTTTCTATATAATTTCTGTATAATTAGAAACAAATTTAATCAAACGACTGTTAAAATTTCATCAGCGTGTGAGCGAGATAGACATACAAATATGTGTGAATGTTAAGTTCTTGCAGCAGCTACTCAATTTGAACTCTTCTAATTGGAAACGAAGCTCAGAGGTTATTACACGGTCGGCATGCCCGACTGACATTTTCTTTCTTGTTTTTTTCTGAAAGTTTTCATGTACTCCGAATTTTAAACAAAAATCCAAAAATATTGTTTGCATTTCGGTTTCAAAAAATATAGTGAAAAACTTGTTAAAACTGAATATTGTAAATTAATTTTTTTCTGAAAATTTTCATGTACTCCGAAATTAAAAAAAATATCCAAAAATATTGTTTGCATTTCGGTCTCAAAAAATATAGTCAAAAACTTGATAAAACTGAATATTAAAATTTGATTTTTTTTTAATTTTCATGTACCTCGACATTAAAAAAAAAAAATCCAAAATTTTTTTTTTGCATTTCGTTCTTAAAATTTATAGTCTGAAACTTGTTAAAACTGAATATTGTAATTTGATTTTGTTTTTTTTAAATTTTCATGTACCCCGACATTTTTGAACAAAAAAAACTCCAAAAAACTTTTCGTTCTCAAAATCCATAGTCAAAAACTTGTTATAATTGAACATTTTAACTTAATTTTTTTTTAATTTTTCATGTACCCTGACATTTTTGAAAAAAATCCAAAAAATTTTTCGTTCTCAAAATCTATAGTCTGAAACTTGTTGAAAATGAATATTGTAAGTTGATTTTTTTCTGAAAATTTTCATGTACCCCGACATTTAAAAATAAAATCCAAAATTTTTTTTTGCATTTCGTTCTCAAAAACTATAGTCTGAAACTTGTTATAACTGAATATTGTAAGTTTATTATACCCTCTGAGGGGTATATTGGGTTTGTGAAAAGTATGTAACAGGCAGAAGGAGGCGTGGCAGACCCCATAAAGTATATATATTCTTCATCAGCATCAACAGCCGAGTCGATATAGCCATGTCCGTCTGTCCGTCTGTCTGTCTGTCTGTCTGTCTGTCTGTCTGTCTGTCTGTCTGTCTGTCCGTATGAACGAAAGGATCTCAGAGATGGTAAGAGCTACAATATCCGTTTTAGTCAGTATCGACCACATATTAAGTCAGTCAATACAAGTTTGTTTCCTTTTTTTGATGCCACGCCCCATTCGCCCACAATAAGCGAAAAACCAGACATACCTCGGAAAAAATACATGTTTTTGGCAAATATCGTATACTTATAACGTATACTTTTGTAACTTGGTGTATAATTAGAAACAAATAATATCAAACAACTGTGCAAATTTCATCAAAATCGGACTATAAATAAAGTTTCTTAAACAACGAAAATCGTTACATTCAAGCAAGGCATAACCACGTGCATTGCACTGAGCTGTGCACACAAGCAACGAAAACGAAAAGCGTGTGAGCGAGATAGACATACAAATATGTGTGAATGTTAAGTTCTTGCAGCAGCTACTCAATTTGAACTCATCTAATTGGAAACGAAGCTCAGAGGGTATTACACGGTCGGCATGCCCGACTGACATTTTCTTTCTTGTTTTTTTCTGAAAATTTTCATGTACTCCGAAATTTAAAAAAAATCCAAAAATTTTGTTTGCATTTCGGTCTCAAAAAATATAGTCAAAAACTTGATAAAACTGAATATTGTAAGTTAATTTTTCTTTTAATTTTCATGTACCTCGAAATTTAAAAAAAAAATCCAAAATTTTTTTTGCATTTCGGTCTCAAAATATAAAGTCTGAAACTTGTTAAAACTGAATATTGTAATTTAATTTTTTGTTAAATTAAAAAAAAAATCCAAAAATTTTGTTTTTGCATTTCGGTCTCAAAAACTATAGTCTGAAACTTGTTAAAACTGAATATTGTAAGTTAATTTTTTTTTAATTTTTCATGTACTCCGACATTTTAAAAAAAAAATCCCAAAGATTTTGTTTGCATTTTTCGTTCTCAAAAACTATAGTCAGAAACTTGATAAAACTGAATATTGTATTTTTTTTTTGAAAATTTTCATGTACTCCGAAATTTAAAAAAAAAAATCCAAAAATTTTGTTTGCATTTCGGTCTCAAAAAATATAGTCAAAAACTTGATAAAACTGAATATTGTAAGTTAATTTTTTTCTGAAAATTTTCATGTACTCCGAAATTTAAAAAAAAATCCAAAAATTTTGTTTGCATTTCGGTCTCAAAAAATATAGTCAAAAACTTGATAAAACTGAATATTGTAAGTTAATTTTTTTCTGAAAATTTTCATGTACTCCGAAATTTAAAAAAAAATCCAAAAATTTTGTTTGCATTTCGGTCTCAAAAAATATAGTCAAAAACTTGATAAAACTGAATATTGTAAGTTAATTTTTTTTTGAAAATTTTCATGTACTCCGAAATTTAAAAAAAATTATCCAAAAATTTTGTTTGCATTTCGGTTTCAAAAAATATAGTGAAAAACTTGTTAAAACTGAATATAGTAAATTAATTTTTTTCTATATAATTTCTGTATAATTAGAAACATATTATATCAAACGACTGTTAAAATTTCATCAGCGTGTGAGCGAGATAGACATACAAATATGTGTGAATATTGAAGTTCTTGCAGCAGCTACTCAATTTGAAATCATCTAATTGGAAACGAACTCAAAAGTATTACACGTCGGCATGCCGAAACTGAATATTGTAACTTATTTTTTTCTGAAAATTTTCATGTACTCCGAAATTTAAAAAAAAAATCCAAAAATTTTGTTTGCATTTCGGTCTCAAAAAATATAGTCAAAAACTTGATAAAACTGAATATTGTAATTTGATTTTTTTTTTAATTTTCATGTACTTCGAAATTTAAAAAAAAAAATCCAAAATTTTTTTTTTGCATTTCGTTCTCAAAAACTATAGTCTGAAACTTGTTAAAACTGAATATTGTAAGTTAATTTTTTTCTGAAAATTTTCATGTACTCCGAAATTTAAAAAAAAAATCCAAAAATTTTGTTTGCATTTCGGTCTCAAAAAATATAGTCAAAAACTTGATAAAACTGAATATTGTAAGTTAATTTTTTTTGAAAAATTTTCATGTACTCCGAAATTAAAAAAAAAATCCAAAAATTTTGTTTGCATTTCGGTCTCAAAAAATATAGTCAAAAACTTGATAAAACTGAATATTGTAAGTTAATTTTTTTCTGAAAATTTTCATGTACTCCGAAATTTAAAAAAAAAATCCAAAAATTTTGTTTGCATTTCGGTCTCAAAAAATATAGTCAAAAACTTGATAAAACTGAATATTGTAAGTTAATTTTTTTTTGAAAAATTTTCATGTACTCCGAAATTTAAAAAAAAATCCAAAAATTTTGTTTGCATTTCGGTCTCAAAAAATATAGTCAAAATCTTGATAAAACTGAATATTGTAAGTTAATTTTTTTCTGAAAATTTTCATGTACTCCGAAATTTAAAAAAAAAATCCAAAAATTTTGTTTGCATTTCGGTCTCAAAAAATATAGTCAAAAACTTGATAAAACTGAATATTGTAAGTTAATTTTTTTCTGAAAATTTTCATGTACTCCGAAATTTAAAAAAAAAATCCAAAAATTTTGTTTGCATTTCGGTCTCAAAAAATATAGTCAAAAACTTGATAAAACTGAATATTGTAAGTTAATTTTTTTTTTAAAATTTTCATGTACTCCGAAATTTAAAAAAAAAATCAAAAAATTTTTTTTGCATTTCGGTCTCAAAATCTAAAGTCTGAAACTTGTTAAAACTGAATATTGTAATTTAATTTTTTTGAAAATTTTAAAATTAAAAAAAAATCCAAAAATTTTGTTTTTGCATTTCGTTCTCAAAAACTATAGTCTGAAACTTGTTAAAACTGAATATTGTAAGTTAATTTTTTTCTGAAAATTTTCATGTACTCCGAAATTTAAAAAAAAAATCCAAAAATTTTGTTTGCATTTCGGTCTCAAAAAATATAGTCAAAAACTTGATAAAACTGAATATTGTAAGTTAATTTTTTTTTGAAAAATTTTCATGTACTCCGAAATTAAAAAAAAAATCCAAAAATTTTGTTTGCATTTCGGTCTCAAAAAATATAGTCAAAAACTTGATAAAACTGAATATTGTAAGTTAATTTTTTTCTGAAAATTTTCATGTACTCCGAAATTTAAAAAAAAAATCCAAAAATTTTGTTTGCATTTCGGTCTCAAAAAATATAGTCAAAAACTTGATAAAACTGAATATTGTAAGTTAATTTTTTTCTGAAAATTTTCATGTACTCCGAAATTTAAAAAAAAAATCCAAAAATTTTGTTTGCATTTCGGTCTCAAAAAATATAGTCAAAAACTTGATAAAACTGAATATTGTAAGTTAATTTTTTTTTTAAAATTTTCATGTACTTCGAAATTTAAAAAAAAAAATCAAAAATTTTTTTTTGCATTTCGTTCTCAAAATCTAAAGTCTGAAACTTGTTAAAACTGAATATTGTAATTTAATTTTTTGAAAAAAATTAAAAAAAATCCAAAAATTTTGTTTTTGCATTTCGGTCTCAAAAAATATAGTCTGAAACTTGTTAAAACTGAATATTGTAAGTTAATTTTTTTTTGAAATTTTTCATGTACTCTGAAATTTAAAAAAAAAATCCAAAAGATTTTGTTTGCATTTCGGTCTCAAAAAATATAGTCAAAAACTTGATAAAACTGAATATTGTATTTTTTTTGAAAATTTTCATGTACTCCGAAATTTAAAAAAAAAATCCAAAAATTTTGTTTGCATTTCGGTCTCAAAAAATATAGTCAAAAACTTGATAAAACTGAATATTGTAAGTTAATTTTTTTCTGAAAATTTTCATGTACTCCGAAATTTAAAAAAAAAATCCAAAAATTTTGTTTGCATTTCGGTCTCAAAAAATATAGTCAAAAACTTGATAAAACTGAATATTGTAAGTTAATTTTTTTCTGAAAATTTTCATGTACTCCGAAATTTAAAAAAAAATCCAAAAATTTTGTTTGCATTTCGGTCTCAAAAAATATAGTCAAAATCTTGATAAAACTGAATATTGTAAGTTAATTTTTTTTTGAAAATTTTCATGTACTCCGAAATTTAAAAAAAATATCCAAAAATTTTGTTTGCATTTCGGTCTCAAAAAATATAGTCAAAAACTTGATAAAACTGAATATTGTAAGTTAATTTTTTTCTAAATAATTTCATGTATAATTCGAAACAAATTAAAACAAAAACTTTGTTAAAATTTCATCAGCATGTAGCGAGATAGACATACAAATATGTGTGAATATTAAGTTCTTGCAGCAGCTACTCAATTTGAACTCATCTAATTGGAAACGAAGCTCAAAATATTACACGTCGGCATGCCGACTGAATATTGTAACTTATTTTTTTCTGAAAATTTTCATGTACTCCGAAATTTAAAAAAAAAATCCAAAAATTTTGTTTGCATTTCGGTCTCAAAAAATATAGTCAAAAACTTGTTAAAACTGAATATTGTAAGTTAATTTTTTTCTGAAAATTTTCATGTACTCCGAAATTAAAAAAAAAATCCAAAAATTTTGTTTGCATTTCGGTCTCAAAAAATATAGTCAAAAACTTGATAAAACTGAATATTAAAATTTGATTTTTTTTGAAAATTTTCATGTACCTCGAAATTTAAAAAAAAAATCCAAAATTTTTTTTTTGCATTTCGTTCTCAAAATCTATAGTCTGAAACTTGTTAAAACTGAATATTGTAAGTTAATTTTTTTTTTAAAATTTTCATGTACTCCGAAATTTAAAAAAAAAAATCCAAAAATTTTTTTTGCATTTCGGTCTCAAAAAATATAGTAAAAAACTTGATAAAACTGAATATTTTTAATTTTTTTCTGAAAATTTTCATGTACCCCAAAATTAAAAAAAAATCCAAAAATTTTTTTTTGCATTTCGGTCTCAAAAACTATAGTCTGAAACTTGTTAAAACTGAATATTGTAATTTGATTTTTTTTGAAAATTTTCATGGACCTTGAAATTTAAAAAAAAAAATCCAAAAATTTTTTTTGCATTTCGTTCTCAAAATCTATAGTCTGAAACTTGTTAAAACTGAATATTGTAAGTTAATTTTTTTTTGTAAATTTTCATGTACTCCGAAATTTAAAAAAAAAATCCAAAAATTTTGTTTGCATTTCGGTCTCAAAAAATATAGTCAAAATCTTGATAAAACTGAATATTGTAAGTTAATTTTTTTTTAAAAATTTTCATGTACTCCGAAATTAAAAAAAAATCCAAAAATTTTGTTTGCATTTCGGTCTCAAAAAATATAGTCAAAATCTTGATAAAACTGAATATTGTAAGTTAATTTTTTTCTGAAAATTTTCATGTACTCCGAAATTTAAAAAAAAAATCCAAAAATTTTGTTTGCATTTCGGTCTCAAAAAATATAGTCAAAATCTTGATAAAACTGAATATTGTAAGTTAATTTTTTTCTGAAAATTTTCATGTACTCCGAAATTTAAAAAAAAATCCAAAAATTTTGTTTGCATTTCGGTCTCAAAAAATATAGTCTGAAACTTGTTAAAACTGAATATTGTAAGTTGATTTTTTTTTTTTAATTTTCATGTACTCCGAAATTTTAAAAAAAAAATCCAAAAATTTTTCATTCGTTCTCAAAATCTATAGTCAAAAACTTGTTAAAACTGAATATTGTAAGTTAATTTTTTTTTAAAATTTTCATGTACTCTGAAATTTAAGAAAAAAATCCAAAAAATTTCTTTCGTTCTCAAAAACTATAGTCTGAAACTTGTTAAAACTGAATATTGTAAGTTAATTTTTTTCTGAAAATTTTCATGTACTCCGAAATTTAAAAAAAAAATCCAAAAAATTTTTTTTTTGCATTTCGTTCTCAAAAACTATAGTCTGAAACTTGTTATAACTGAATATTGTAAGTTTATTATACCCTCTGAGGGGTATATTGGGTTTGTGAAAAGTATGTAACAGGCAGAAGGAGGCGTGGCAGACCCCATAAAGTATATATATTCTTGATCTGCATCAACAGCCGAGTCGATATAGCCATGTCCGTCTGTCCGTCTGTCTGTCTGTCCGTATGAACGAAAGGATCCCAGAGATGGTAAGTGCTACAATATCCGTTTTAGTCAGTATCGACCACATATTTAGCCAGTCAATACAAGTTTGTTTTCTTTTTTTGATGCCACGCCCCATTCGCTCACAATAAGCGAAAAACCAGACATACCTCGGAAAAAATACATGTTTCTGGCAAATATCTCAGTTAATATAACACCTAGGGACTAAAATTTTGGCATGAAGGTTGCTATTTGCAATATAAATATAATGCCATCAAAATTTATTGGATGCCACGCCCCCTTCGCCCCTTTGCGTTGAAACTTCGAATGCTTCTGGCTCACTTATTTCTTTTGTAACTTGGTGTATAATTAGAAACAAATAATATCAAACAACTGTGAAAATTTCATCAAAATCGGACAATAAATAAAAAAGTTTCTTAAACAACGAAAATCGTTACATTCAAGCAAGGCATAACCACGTGCATTGCACTGAGCTGTGCACACAAGCAACGAAAACGAATAGCGTGTGAGCGAGATTGACATACAAATATGTGTGAATGTTAAGTTCTTGCAGCAGCTACTCAATTTGAACTCATCTAATTAGAAACGAAGCTCAGAGGTCGGCATGCCCGACTGACATTTTCTTTCTTGATTTTTTCGGAAAATTTTCATGTACTCCGAAATTTAAAAAAATCCAAAAATTTTATTTGCATTTCGGTTTAAAAAAATATAGTCAAAAACTTGATAAAACTGAATATTAAAATTTGATTTTTTTTTTAATTTTCATGGACCTTGACATTTAAAAAAAAAATCCAAAATTTTTTTTTTGCATTTCGTTCTCAAAATCTATAGTCTGAAACTTGTTATAACTGAATATTGTAATTTAATTTTTTTGAAAAAAAAAAAAATCCATAAATTTTGTTTTTGCATTTCGTTCTCAAAAACTATAGTCTGAAACTTGTTAAAACTGAATATTGTAATTTAATTTTTTTTTAATTTTTCATGTACTCCGACATTTATGAAAAAAAATCCAAAAGATTTTTTTCTTTCGTTCTCAAAATCTATAGTCTGAAACTTGATAAAACTGAATATTGTATAATTTTTTTTTGAAAATTTTCATGTACTTCGAAATTTAAAAAAAAATCCAAAAATTTTTTTTGCATTTCGGTCTCAAAAAATATAGTCATAAACTTGATAAATATGAATATTGTAAGTTAATTTTTTTCAGAAAATTTTCATGTAATCCGAAATTTAAAAAAAAAATTCAACATGGTTTTTATTGCATTTCGTTCTCAAAATCTATAGTCTGAAGCTTGTTAAAACTGAATGTTATTTTTTTTGAAAATTTTCATGTACTCCGAAATTTAAAAAAAAAAAATCCAAAAATTTTGTTTGCATTTCGGTCTCAAAAATATAGTCAAAAACTTGATAAAACTGAATATTGTATGTTAATTTTTTTCTGAAAATGTTCATGTACTCCTAAATTTAAAAAAAAAAATTCAAAACATTTTTCGTTCTCAAATTCATCAAAATCGGACTATAAATAAAAAAGTGTTTCCTACAACTGAAAATTTTCGATGACTTTCAAGCAAGGCATAGCCACGTGCATTGCATTGAGCTGTGCACACAAGCAACGAAAACGAATAACGTGCGAGCGAAACAGACATACAAATATGTGTGCATGTTAAGTTCTTGGAACAGCAACTCCGATTTGAACTCATATAATTGGAAAGCTCAGAGGGTAATACACGGTCGGAATGCCCGACTGACATTTTCTTTCTTGTTTTTATTGCATTTCGTTCTCAAAATATATAGTCTGAAACTTGTTAATTTTTTTTTTGAAAAAAAAAATCCAAAAAATTTTTTGTTCTCAAAATCCATAGTCTGAAACTTGTTATAACTGAATATTGTAAGTTGATTTTTTTTTTAAAAATTTTATGTACTCCGAAATTTAAAAAAAAAATCCAAAAATTTTGTTTGCATTTCGGTCTCAAAAAATATAGTCAAAAACTTGATAAAACTGAATATTGTAAGTTTTTTTTTCTGAAAATTTTCATGTACTCCGAAATTTAAAAAAAAAATCCAAAAATTTTTTGGTTGCATTTCGGTCTCAAAAAATATAGTCTGAAACTTGTTAAAACTGAATATTGTAATTTGATTTTTTTTTAAAATTTTCATGTACCTTGACATTTAAAAAAAAAAATCCAAAATTTTTTTTTTGCATTTCGTTCTCAAAATCTATAGTCTGAAACTTGTTAAAACTGAATATTGTAATTTAATTTTTTTTTTTTGAAAATTTTCAAGTACTCCGAAATTTAAAAAAAAAAATCCAAAAATTTTGTTTGCATTTCGGTCTCAAAAAATATAGTCTGAAACTTGATAAAACTGAATATTGTAATTTAATTTTTTTTTAAAATTTTCATAAACCTTAACATTTAAAAAAAAAAAAATTTTAAATTTTTTTATTGCATTTCGTTCTCAAAATCTATAGTCTGAAACTTGTTAAAACTGAATGTTATTTTTTTTGAAAATTTTCATGTACTCCGAAATTTAAAAAAAAAATCCAAAAATTTTTTTTTTCGTTCTCAAAATCTATAGTCTGAAACTTGATAAAACTGAATATTGTAAGTTAATTTTTCTCTGAAAAATTTCATGTACTCCGAAATTTAAAAAAAAATCCAAAAATGTTGTTTGCATTTCGGTCTCAAAAAATATAGTCAAAAACTTGATAAAACTGAATATTGTAAGTTAATTTTTTTGTGAAAATTTTCATGTACTCCAAAATTAAAAAAAAAATCCAAATTTTGTTTTTTGCATTTCGGTCTCAAAAAATATAGTCTGAAACTTGTTAATTTTTTTTTGAAAAAAAAAAAAAATCCAAAAAATTTGTTTGAATTCTCAAAAACTATAGTCTGAAACTTGTTAAAACTGAATATTGTAAGTTAATTTTTTTTTAAAAATTTTTATGTACTCCGAAATTTAAAAAAAAAATCCAAAAATTTTGTTTGCATTTCGGTCTCAAAATATATAGTAAAAATCTTGATAAAACTGAATATTGTAAGTTAATTTTTTTTTTAATTTTTATGTACTCCGAAATTTAAAAAAAAATCAAAAAATTTTGTTTGCATTTCGGTCTCAAAAAATATAGTCAAAAACTTGATAAAACTGAATATTGTAAGTTTTTTTTTTCTGAAAATTTTCATGTACTCCGAAATTTAAAAAAAAAATCCAAAATTTTTTTTTTTGCATTTCGTTCTCAAAATATATAGTCTGAAACTTGTTAAAACTGAATATTGTAAGTTAATTTTTTTCTGAAAATTTTCATGTACTCCGAAATTTAAAAAAAAAATCCAAAATTTTTTTTTGCATTTCGTTCTCAAAATCTATAGTCTGAAACTTGTTAAAACTGAATATTGTAATTTGATTTTTTTTATAATTTTCATGGACCTTGACATTTAAAAAAAAAAAAATCCAAAAAATTTTTTTTTGCATTTCGTTCTCAAAAACTATAGTTTGAAACTTGTTAAAACTGAATATTGTAAGTTAATTTTTTTCTGAAAATTTTCATGTACTCCGAAATTTAAAAAAAAATCCAAAAATTTTTTTTTGCATTTCGGTCTCAAAAAATATAGTCTGAAACTTGTTATAACTGAATATTGTAATTTGATTTTTTTTTTAATTTTCATGGACCTTGACATTTAAAAATAAAAAAAAAATTCAAAATTTTTTTTTGCATTTCGTTCTCAAAAACTATAGTCTGAAACTTGTTAAAACTGAATATTGTAATTTGATTTTTTTTTTAATTTTCATGTACCTCGAAATTTAAAAAAAAAAAATCCAAAATTTTTTTTTGCATTTCGTTCTCAAAATCTATAGTCTGAAACTTGTTAAAACTGAATATTGTAATTTAATTTTTTTTTTTTTGAAAATTTTCAAGTACCCCGACATTTAAAAAAAAAAATCCAAAAATTTTTTTTTTGCATTTCGTTCTCAAAAACTATAGTCTGAAACTTGTTATAACTGAATATTGTAATTTGATTTTTTTTTAATTATCATAAACCTTAACATTTAAAAAAAAAAAAAAAATTTTAAATTTTTTTATTGCATTTCGTTCTCAAAATCTATAGTCTGAAACTTGTTATAACTATGTTATTAAATTTTCATGTACTCCGAAATTTAAAAAAAAAATCCAAAAATTTTCTTTTTCGTTCTCAAAATCTATAGTCTGAAACTTGATAAAACTGAATATTGTAAGTTGATTTTTTTCTGAAAATTTTCATGTACTCCGAAATTTAAAAAAAAAATCCAAAAATTTTGTTTGCATTTCGGTCTCAAAAAATATAGTCAAAAACTTGATAAAACTGAATATTGTAAGTTATTTTTTTTGTGAAAATTTTCATGTAATCCAAAATTAAAAAAAAAAATCTAACTTTTGTTTTATTGCATTTCGGTCTCAAAATATATAGTCTGAAACTTGTTAATTTTTTTTTGAAAAATAAAAAAATCCAAAAAATTTGTTTGCATTCTCAAAATCTCTAGTCTGAAACTTGTTATAACTGAATATTGTAAGTTGATTTTTTTTTACAAATTTTTATGTATTCCGAAATTTAAAAAAAAAAATCAAAAAATTTTGTTTGCATTTCGGTCTCAAAATATATAGTCAACAACTTGATAAAACTGAATATTGTAAGTTGATTTTTTTTTTTAATTTTTATGTACTCCGAAATTTAAAAAAAAAATCAAAAAATTTTGTTTGCAATTCGGTCTCAAAATATATAGTCAACAACTTGATAAAACTGAATATTGTAAGTTTTTTTTTTCTGAAAATTTTCATGTACTCCGAAATTTAAAAAAAAATCCAACATTTTTTTGTTTGCATTTCGTTTTTAAAATTTTTTCTAATTTTTTTCTGAAAATTTTCATGTACTCCGAAATTTAAAAAAAAATCCAAAATTTTTTTTGCATTTCGGTCTCAAAAACTATAGTCTGAAACTTGTTATAACTGAATATTGTAATTTGATTTTTTTTTAATTTTCATGGACCTTGACATTTAAAAAAAAAAATCCAAAAAATTTTTTTTTGCATTTCGTTCTCAAAAACTATAGTTTGAAACTTGTTAAAACTGAATATTGTAAGTTAATTTTTTTCTGAAAATTTTCATGTACTCCGAAATTTAAAAAAAAATCCAAAAATTTTGTTTTGCATTTCGGTCTCAAAAAATATAGTCTGAAACTTGTTATAACTGAATATTGTAATTTGATTTTTTTTTTAATTTTCATGGACCTTGACATTTAAAAATAAAAAAAAAAATTCAAAATTTTTTTTTGCATTTCGTTCTCAAAAACTATAGTCTGAAACTTGTTATAACTGAATATTGTAATTTGATTTTTTTTTAAATTTTCAAGGACCTTGACATTTAAAAAAAAAAAAAATCCAAAATTTTTTTTTGCATTTCGTTCTCAAAATCTATAGTCTGAAACTTGTTAAAACTGAATATTGTAAGTTAATTTTTTTTTTTTTGAAATTTTCAAGTACTCCGAAATTTAAAAAAAAAATCCAAAAATTTTGTTTTTGCATTTCGGTCTCAAAAACTATAGTCTGAAACTTGTTATAACTGAATATTGTAATTTGATTTTTTTTTAATTTTCATAAACCTTAACATTTAAAAAAAAAAAAAAAATTTAAAATTTTTTTATTGCATTTCGTTCTCAAAATCTATAGTCTGAAGCTTGTTATAACTTGTTATAAATTTTCATGTACTCCGAAATTTAAAAAAAAAAATCCAAAAATTTTGTTTGCATTTCGGTCTCAAAAAATATAGTCAAAATCTTGATAAAACTGAATATTGTAAGTTAATTTGTTTTTTTGAAAATGTTCATGTACTCCGAAATTTAAAAAAAAAATCCAAAACATTTTTCGTTCTCAAAATCTATAGTCTGAAACTTGTTGAAAATGAATATTTTAACTTAATTTTTTTTTTTTCATGTACCCCGACATTTTTGAAAAAAATCAAAAAATTTTTCGTTCTCAAAATCTCTAGTCTGGAACTTCATAAAACTGAATTTTGTAAGTTGATTTTTTTCTGAAAAATTTCATGTACTCCGAAATTTAAAAAAAAATCCAAAAATGTTGTTTGCATTTCGGTCTCAAAAAATATAGTCAAAAACTTGATAAAACTGAATATTGTAAGTTATTTTTTTTTGTGAAAATTTTCATGTAATCCAAAATTAAAAAAAAAAATCTAACTTTTGTTTTATTGCATTTCGTTCTCAAAATATATAGTCTGAAACTTGTTAATTTTTTTTTGAAAAAAAAAATCCAAAAAATTTTTTGTTCTCAAAATCTCTAGTCTGAAACTTGTTATAACTGAATATTGTAAGTTGATTTTTTTTTTTAATTTTTATGTACTCCGAAATTTAAAAAAAAAATCAAAAAATTTTGTTTGCAATTCGGTCTCAAAATATATAGTCAACAACTTGATAAAACTGAATATTGTAAGTTTTTTTTTTTTCTGAAAATTTTCATGTACTCCGAAATTTAAAAAAAAATCCTACATTTTTTTGTTTGCATTTCGTTCTCAAAAAATATAGTCTGGAACTTGTTATAACTGAATATTGTAAGTTAATTTTTTTCTGAAAATTTTCATGTACTCTGAAATTTAAAAAAAAAATCCAACATTTTTTTTTTGCATTTCGTTCTCAAAATCTATAGTCTGAAACTTGTTATAACTGAATATACTAATTTGATTTTTTTTTAGTTTTCATGGACCTTGACATTTAAAAAAAAAAAAAAATCCAAAAAAATTTTTTTTGCATTTCGTTCTCAAAAACTATAGTCTGAAACTTGTTATAACTGAATATTGTAAGTTGATTTTTTTCTGAAAATTTTCATGTACTCCGAAATTTAAAAAAAAATCCAAAAATTTTTTTTTGCATTTCGTTCTCAAAAAATATAGTCTGAGACTTGTTATAACTGTATATTGTAATTTGATTTTTTTTTTAATTTTCATGGACCTTGACATTTAAAAATAAAAAAAAAAATTTAAAATTTTTTTTTGTATTTCGTTCTCAAAATCTATAGTCTGAAACTTGTTAAAACTGAATATTGTAATTTAATTTTTTTTTTAATTTTCATGTACCCCGACATTTTTGAAAAAAAAAAATTCAAAACATTTTTTGTTCTCAAAATCTATAGTCTGAAACTTGTTGAAACTGAATATTGTAACTTAATTTTTTTTTTATTTTTCATGTAACCCGACATTTTTGAAAAAAATCAAAAAAGTTTTCATGTACCCCGACATTTTTGAAAAATAAAATACAAAAAAGTTTTCGTTCTTAAAATCTATAGTCTGAAACTTGTTATAATTGCACATTTTAACGTAATTAGACCCTGAGCTCTTTGAAAAAGAGCAAAAGAAAATCATTTGACGATGATTTATTTTGAATTCTACTTAAGTATGTATTTAAGCCTTCACTCCCAAAATGAGTGTGGTAGCGTAGGGAGTAGAGTGCTCGCCTGCGAAGAGCAAAAAGATCTAGGGTTCGATCCTCGGTAGCGACAACTTTTTCTCAACTAAACAAAATAAATTTTTTTTTTAAATCCAGACTTTTTTGAAAAAATTACTTTTTTAAATGCCACGCCCCTCCGCCAACAGGAGAAAACAGTATTACTGTCCATATTTTATTTTTAAAACTATCGCATTTTAAATTAATGTTTTGAACTAAATGAAACTCATAGACACGATGTAGAGTTGTATTAAAATTCATTCCTTCATGTAATGAATTTTATTTAATTTTTCTTTTAATCAAAAAAATATTATCTGTATACTTGATCAATTAAATTTTCTTTTAACCAAATTATAATTTTTAAAATACTTTCTCAGGGTCTTCTACAGTCGGGCAAGCTCGACTGTAATCTTCCTTACTTGTTTTTTTTTTTATTTTTTCATGTACCCCGACATTTTTGAAAAAAATCTTAAAAATTTTTCGTTCTCAAAATCTATAGTCTGAAACTTGTTGAAACTTGTTAGTTGATTTTTTTCTGAAAATTTTCATGTACTCCAAAATTTAAAAAAAAAATCCAAAAATTTTGTTTGCATTTCGTTTTCAAAAAATATAGTCTGAAACTTGTTTTAACTGAATATTGTAATTTGATTTTTTTTTTTAAATTTTCATGTACCCCGACATTTAAAAAAAAAATCCAAAAATTTTTTTTTGCATTTCGTTCTTAAAAACTATAGTCTGAAACTTGTTATAACTGAACATTTTAACTTAATATTTTTTGATTTTTTATGTACCCCGACATTTTTGAAAAAAATTCAAAAAATTTTTCGTTCTCAAAATCTATAGTCTAAAACTTGTTATAACTGAATATTGTAAGTTAATTTTTTTCTGAAAATTTTCATGTACTCCGAAAATTAAAAAAAAATCCAAAAATTTTGTTTGCATTTTGGTCTCAAAAAATATAGTCAAAAACTTGATAAAACTGAATATTGTAAGTTAATTTTTTTCTGAAAATTTTCATGTACTCCGAAATTTAAAAAAAAAATCCAAAAATTTTGTTTGCATTTCGGTCTCAAAAAATATAGTCAAAAGTTTGATAAAACTGAATATTGTAAGTTAATTTTTATCTGAAAGTTTTCATGTACTCCGAAATTTAAACAAAAATCCAAAAATTTTGTTTGCATTTCGGTCTTTAAAAATATAGTCTGAAACTTGTTATAACTGAATATTGTAATTTGATTTTTTTTTTAATTTTCATGGACCTTGACATTTTTGAAAAAAAAAAAAAAAAATCCAAAATATTTTTTTTGCATTTCGTTCTCAAAATCTATAGTCTGAAACTTGTTAAAACTGTTTTTTATTTTTCGTGTAAACCGACATTTTTTAAAAAAATCCAAAAAAATTTTCGTTCAAAATCTATAGTCTGAACTTGTTTTAACTGAATATTGTAATTTGATTTTTTTTTTTTTTTGGAAGTTTTCATGTACCCCGACATTTAAAAAAAAAAAATCCAAAAATTAATTTTTGCATTTCGTTTTCAAAATCTATAGTCTGAACTTGTTTTAACTGAATATTGTAATTTGATTTTTTTTTTTTTGGAAGTTTTCATGTACCCCGACATTTCAAAAAAAAAAATCCAAACATTTTTTTTTGCATTTCTTTCTCAAAATCTATAGTCTGAAACTTGTTATATAACTGAATATTGTAACTTAATTTTGTTTTAATTTTTCATGTACTCCGATATTTTTAAAAAAAAATCCAAAAAATTTTTCGTTTTCAAAATCTATAGTCTGAAACTTATTATAACTGAATATTGTAACTAAATATTTTTTTTTATTTTTCATGTACCCCGACATATAAAAAAAAATCCAAAAATTAATTTTTGCATTTCGTTTTCAAAATCTATAGTCTGAAACTTGTTTTAACTGAATATTGTAATTTGATTTTTTTTTTTTGAAGTTTTCATGAAAAAAAAATCCAAAAAAAATTTTTTTTTTGCATTTCGTTCTCAAAATCTATAGTCTGAAACTTGTTTTAACTGAATATTGTAATTTGATTTTTTTTTTTTGAAGTTTTCATGTACCCCGACATTTAAATAAAAATAAATCCAAACATTTTTTTTGCATTTATTTCTCAAAATCTATAGTCTGAAACTTGTTATAACTGAATATTATAACTAAATATTTTTTTTTATTTTTCATGTACCCCGACATATAAAAAAAAATCCAAACATTTTTTTTGCATTTATTTCTCAAAATCTATAGTCTGAAACTTGTTATAACTGAATATTATAACTAAATATTTTTTTTTATTTTTCATGTACCCCGACATATAAAAAAAAATCCAAAAATTAATTTTTGCATTTCGTTTTCAAAATCTATAGTCTGAAACTTGTTTTAACTGAATATTGTAATTTGATTTTTTTTTTTTTTTTTTTGAAGTTTTCATGTACCCCGACATTTAAAAACAAGAAAGAAAATGTCAGTCTGGCATGCCGACCGTGTAATACCCTCTGAGCTTCGTTTCCAATTATGAGTTCATTTTGGACTGCTTACAAGCAGTGCACTGCTTAAATTTTATACGCACAAGCAGTGCACTGAGTGAGTTTTAAATACACAAGCACTGCTTGTGCACTGCTTGTGCACTGCTTGTCAACACTGCAGCGTAAACGAAAGCAGTGCACTGCTATTGCGATAAAAATATAAGTTTGTATGACAAACTTTTTTAATTATAGTCCGATTTTAATGAAATTTTCACAATCGTTTGATATTATTTGTCTGCAAGTGTATGCTAAGTTACAAAACTATACGTTAGGAAATAAGTGAGCCTGCCGCTTGCAAAAGTTACAAAGAAGGTGGGCGAAGGAGGCGTGGCATCCAAAAAATTTTGATGCCATTGTTTTTATATTGCATCTAGCAACCTGCATGCCAAAATTGGTGTCTCTAGGTTCCGTAGTTACCGAGATATTCGCAAAAAACCTGTATTTTTTCCGAGGTATGTCTGGTTTTTCGCTTATTGTGGGCGAATGGGGCGTGGCATCAAAAAAAGGAAACAAACTTGTATTGACTGACTAAATATGTGGTCGATACTGATCAAGTTTGAACTTGTAGCTCTTACCATCTCTGAGATCCTTTCGTTCATACGGACGGACAGGGGAACAGACGGACATGGCTATATCGACTCGGCTGTTGATGCTGATCAAGAATATATATACTTTATGGGGTCTGCCACGCCTCCTTCTGCCTGTTACATACTTCTGACAAGCCCATTATACCCCTCAGAGGGTATAAAAAAAATCCAAGAATTAATTTTTGCATTTCGTTCTCAAAATCTATAGTCTGAAACTTGTTAAAACTAAATATTGTAACTTAATTTTTTTTTAATTTTTCATGTACCCCGACATTTTTGAAGAAAAAAAATCCAAAAATTTTGTTTTTGCATTTCGTTCTCAAAATCTATAGTCTGAAACTTGTTATAACTGAATATTGTAATTTGATTTTTTTTTAGTTTTCATGGACCTTGACATTTAAAAAAAAAAATAAATCCAAAATTTTTTTTTTGCATTTCGTTCTTAAAAACTATAGTCTGAAACTTGTTAAAACTGAATATTGTAACTTAATTTTTTTTTTTTTTTGAAACTTTCATGTACCCCGACATTAAAAAAAAAATTCAAAAAATTTTTTCTGAATATTGTAAGTTGATTTTTTTCTGAAAATTTTCATGTACTCCGAAATTTAAAAAAAAATCCAAAAATTTTTTTTTGCATTTCGTTCTCAAAAAATATAGTCTGAAACTTGTTATAACTGAATATTGTAATTTGATTTTTTTTTAATTTTCATGGACCTTGACATTTAAAAAAAAAAAAAAAATTTAAAATTTTTTTTTGTATTTCGTTCTCAAATACTATAGTCTGAAACTTGTTATAACTGAATATTGTAATTTAATTTTTTTTTTTTTTTTTGAAATTTTCATGTACTCCGAAATTTAAAAAAAAATCCAAAAATTTTTTTTTCCATTTCGTTCTCAAAAAATATAGTCTGAAACTTGTTATAACTGAATATTGTAATTTGTTTTTTTTTTTAATTTTCATGGACCTTGACATTTAAAAATAAAAAAAAAAAATATAAAATTTTTTTTTGTATTTCGTTCTCAAAATCTATAGTCTGAAACTTGTTAAAACTGAATATTGTAATTTGATTTTTTTTTTTTTTGAAATTTTCATGTACCCCGACATTTAAAAAAAAAAATCCAAAAAATTTTTTTTTTGCATTTTGTTTTCAAAAACTATAGTCAAAAACTTGATAAAACTGAATATTGTAAGTTAATTTTTTTCTGAAAATTTTCATGTACTCCGAAATTTAAAAAAAAAATCCAAAAATTTTGTTTGCATTTCGGTCTCAAAAAATATAGTCAAAAGTTTGATAAAACTGAATATTGTAAGTTAATTTTTATCTGAAAGTTTTCATGTACTCCGAAATTTAAACAAAAATCCAAAAATTTTGTTCGCATTTCGGTCTTTAAAAATATAGTCTGAAACTTGTTATAACTGAATATTGTAATTTGATTTTTTTTTTAATTTTCATGGACCTTGACATTTTTGAAAAAAAAAAAAACAAAATCCAAAATTTTTTTTTTGCATTTCGTTCTCAAAATCTATAGTCTGAAACTTGTTAAAACTGTTTTTTATTTTTCATGTAAACCGACATTTTTTAAAAAAATCCAAAAAATTTTTCGTTCAAAATCTATAGTCTGAACTTGTTTTAACTGAATATTGTAATTTGATTTTTTTTTTTGGAAGTTTTCATGTACCCCGACATTTAAAAAAAAAAAATCCAAACATTTTTTTTTGCATTTCTTTCTCAAAATCTATAGTCTGAAGCTTGTTGTAACTGAATATCGTAATTTGATTTTTTTTTTAATTTTTCATGTACCCGGACATTTTTGACAAAAATTCAAAAAATTTTTCGTTCTCAAAATCTATAGTCTAAAACTTGTTATAACTGAATATTGTAAGTTAATTTTTTTCTGAAAATTTTCATGTACTCCGAAAATTAAAAAAAAATCCAAAAATTTTGTTTGCATTTTGGTCTCAAAAAATATAGTCAAAAACTTGATAAAACTGAATATTGTAAGTTAATTTTTTTCTGAAAATTTTCATGTACTCCGAAATTTAAAAAAAAAATCCAAAAATTTTGTTTGCATTTCGGTCTCAAAAAATATAGTCAAAAGTTTGATAAAACTGAATATTGTAAGTTAATTTTTATCTGAAAGTTTTCATGTACTCCGAAATTTAAACAAAAATCCAAAAATTTTGTTTGCATTTCGGTCTTTAAAAATAAAGTCTGAAACTTGTTATAACTGAATATTGTAATTTGATTTTTTTTTTTAATTTTCATGGACCTTGACATTTTTGAAAAAAAACAAAAAAAAAAAAAAAATCCAAAATATTTTTTTTGCATTTCGTTCTCAAAATCTATAGTCTGAAACTTGTTAAAACTGTTTTTTATTTTTCGTGTAAACCGACATTTTTTAAAAAAATCCAAAAAATTTTTCTTTCAAAATCTATAGTCTGAACTTGTTTTAACTGAATATTGTAATTTGATTTTTTTTTTTTTGGAAGTTTTCATGTACTCCGACATTTAAAAAAAAAAGTCCAAACATTTTTTTTTGCATTTCTTTCTCAAAATCTATAGTCTGAAACTTGTTATATAACTGAATATTGTAACTTAATTTTGTTTTAATTTTTCACGTACTCCGATATTTTTAAAAAAAAAAATCCAAAAAATTGTTCGTTTTCAAAATCTATAGTCTGAAACCTATTATAACTGAATATTGTAACTAAATATTTTTTTTTATTTTTCATGTACCCCGACAAATAAAAAAAAATCCAAAAATTAATTTTTGCATTTCGTTTTCAAAATCTATAGTCTGAACTTGTTTTAACTGAATATTGTAATTTGATTTTTTTTTTTTGGAAGTTTTCATGTACCCCGACATTTAAAAAAAAAATCCAAACATTTTTTTTTGCATTTCTTTCTCAAAATCTATAGTCTGAAACTTGTTATATAACTGAATATTGTAACTTAATTTTGTTTTAATTTTTCATGTACTCCGATATTTTAAAAAAAAAAATCCAAAAAATTTTTCGTTTTCAAAATCTATAGTCTGAAACCTATTATAACTGAATATTGTAACTAAATATTTTTTTTTATTTTTCATGTACCCCGACATATAAAAAAAAATCCAAAAATTAATTTTTGCATTTCGTTTTCAAAATCTATAGTCTGAAACTTGTTTTAACTGAATATTGTAATTTGATTTTTTTTTTTTTTTTTTTTGAAGTTTTCATGTACCCCGACATTTAAAAACAAGAAAGAAAATGTCAGTCGGGCATGCCGACCGTGTAATACCCTCTGAGCTTCGTTTCCAATTATGAGTTCATTTTGGACTGCTTACAAGCAGTGCACTGCTTAAATTTTATACGCACAAGCAGTGCACTGAGTGAGTTTTAAAAACACAAGCACTGCTTGTGCACTGCTTGTCAACACTGCAGCGTAAACGAAAGCAGTGCACTGCTATTGCGATAAAAATATAAGTTTTATAATATATACGTTAGGAAATAAGTGAGCCTGCCGCTTGCAAAAGTTACAAAGAAGGTGGGCGAAGGAGGCGTGGCATCCAAAAAATTTTGATGCCATTGTTTTTATATTCAAATCCAAGAATTAATTTTTGCATTTCGTTCTCAAAATCTATAGTCTGAAACTTGTTAAAACTGTTTTTTATTTTTCATGTAAACCGACATTTTTTAAAAAAATCCAAAAAATTTTTCGTTCAAAATCTATAGTCTGAAACTTGTTTTAACTGAATATTGTAATTTGATTTTTTTTTTTTTTGAAGTTTTCATGTACCCCGACATTTAAAAAAAAAAATCCAAACATTTTTTTTTGCATTTCTTTCTCAAAATCAATAGTCTGAAGCTTGTTGTAACTGAATATTGAAATTTGATTTTTTTTTTTAATTTTTCATGTACCCGGACATTTTTGACAAAAATCCAAAACATTTTTCGTTCTCAAAATCTATAGTCTGAATCTTGGTATAACTGAAAATTGTAAATTGATTTTTTTTTTAATTTTCATGTACCCCGACATTTTTGAAAAAAAAATCCAAAAAATTTTCGTTCTCAAAAAATATAGTCTGAAACTTGTTATATAACTGAATATTGTAACTTAATTTTGTTTTAATTTTTCATGTACTCCGATATTTTTAAAAAAAAAAATCCAAAAAATTTTTCGTTTTCAAAATCTATAGTCTGAAACTTATTATAACTGAATATTGTAACTAAATATTTTTTTTTATTTTTCATGTACCCCGACATATAAAAAAAAATCCAAAAATTAATTTTTGCATTTCGTTTTCAAAATCTATAGTCTGAAACTTGTTTTAACTGAATATTGTAATTTGATTTTTTTTTTTTTTTTTTTGAAGTTTTCCTGAAAAAAAAAATCCAAAAAAAATTTTTTTTTTGCATTTCGTTCTCAAAATCTATAGTCTGAAACTTGTTTTAACTGAATATTGTAATTTGATTTTTTTTTTTTGGAAGTTTTCATGTACCCCGACATTTAAATAAAAATAAATCCAAACATTTTTTTTGCATTTATTTCTCAAAATCTATAGTCTGAAACTTGTTATAACTGAATATTGTAACTAAATTTTTTTTTTTATTTTTCATGTACCCCGACATATAAAAAAAAATCCAAAAATTAATTTTTGCATTTCGTTTTCAAAATCTATAGTCTGAACCTTGTTTTAACTGAATATTGTAATTTGATTTTTTTTTTTTTTTGAAGTTTTCATGTACCCCGACATTTAAAAACAAGAAAGAAAATGTCAGTCGGGCATGCCGACCGTGTAATACCCTCTGAGCTTCGTTTCCAATTATGAGTTCATTTTGGACTGCTTACAAGCAGTGCACTGCTTAAATTTTATACACACAAGCAGTGCACTGAGTGAGTTTTAAATACACAAGCACTGCTTGTGCACTGCTTGTGCACTACTTGTCAACACTGCAGCGTAAACGAAAGCAGTGCACTGCTATTGCGATAAAAATATAAGTTTGTATGACAAACTTTTTTAATTATAGTCCGATTTTAATGAAATTTTCACAATCGTTTGATATTATTTGTCTGCAAGTGTATGCTAAGTTACAAAACTATACGTTAGGAAATAAGTGAGCCTGCCGCTTGCAAAAGTTACAAAGAAGGTGGGCGAAGGAGGCGTGGCATCCAAAAAATTTTGATGCCATTGTTTTTATATTGCATCTAGCAACCTGCATGCCAAAATTGGTGTTTCTAGGTTCCGTAGTTACCGAGATATTCGCAAAAAACCTGTATTTTTTCCGAGGTATGTCTGGTTTTTCGCTTATTGTGGGCGAATGGGGCGTGGCATCAAAAAAAGGAAACAAACTTGTATTGACTGACTAAATATGTGGTCGATACTGATCAAGTTTGAACTTGTAGCTCTTACCATCTCTGAGATCCTTTCGTTCATACGGACGGACAGGGGAACAGACGGACAGACGGACATGGCTATATCGACTCGGCTGTTGATGCTGATCAAGAATATATATACTTTATGGGGTCTGCCACGCCTCCTTCTGCCTGTTACATACTTCTGACAAACCCATTATACCCCTCAGAGGGTATAAAAAAAAATCCAAGAATTAATTTTTGCATTTCGTTCTCAAAATCTATAGTCTGAAACTTGTTATAACTGAATATTGTAATTTGATTTTTTTTTAGTTTTCATGGACCTTGACATTTAAAAAAAAAAAAAAAATCAAAAATTTTTTTTTTGCATTTCGTTCTTAAAAACTATAGTCTGAAACTTGTTAAAACTGAATATTGTAATTTAATTTTTTTTTTTTTTTTAAACTTTCATGTACCCCGATATTAAAAAAAAAAATCCAAAAAATTTTTTTTTGCATTTCGTTCTCAAAAACTATAGTCTGAAACTTGTTATAACTGAATATTGTAACTAAATATTTTTTTTTATTTTTCATGTACCCCGACATATAAAAAAAACTCCAAAAATTAATTTTTGCATTTCGTTTTCAAAATCTATAGTCTGAAACTTGTTTTAACTGAATATTGTAATTTGATTTTTTTTTTTTTGAAGTTTTCATGAAAAAAAAAATCCAAAAAAAATTTTTTTTTTGCATTTCGTTCTCAAAATCTATAGTCTGAAACTTGTTTTAACTGAATATTGTAATTTGATTTTTTTTTTTTGGAAGTTTTCATGTACCCCGACATTTAAATAAAAATAAATCCAAACATTTTTTTTGCATTTATTTCTCAAAATCTATAGTCTGAAACTTGTTATAACTGAATATTGTAACTAAATTTTTTTTTTTATTTTTCATGTACCCCGACATATAAAAAAAAAATCCAAAAATTAATTTTTGCATTTCGTTTTCAAAATCTATAGTCTGAACCTTGTTTTAACTGAATATTGTAATTTGATTTTTTTTTTTTTTTGAAGTTTTCATGTACCCCGACATTTAAAAACAAGAAAGAAAATGTCAGTCGGGCATGCCGACCGTGTAATACCCTCTGAGCTTCGTTTCCAATTATGAGTTCATTTTGGACTGCTTACAAGCAGTGCACTGCTTAAATTTTATACACACAAGCAGTGCACTGAGTGAGTTTTAAATACACAAGCACTGCTTGTGCACTGCTTGTGCACTGCTTGTCAACACTGCAGCGTAAACGAAAGCAGTGCACTGCTATTGCGATAAAAATATAAGTTTGTATGACAAACTTTTTTTAATTATAGTCCGATTTTAATGAAATTTTCACAATCGTTTGATATTATTTGTCTGCAAGTGTATGCTAAGTTACAAAACTATACGTTAGGAAATAAGTGAGCCTGCCGCTTGCAAAAGTTACAAAGAAGGTGGGCGAAGGAGGCGTGGCATCCAAAAAATTTTGATGCCATTGTTTTTATATTGCATCTAGCAACCTGCATGCTAAAATTGGTGTTTCTAGGTTCCGTAGTTACCGAGATATTCGCAAAAAACCTGTATTTTTTCCGAGGTATGTCTGGTTTTTCGCTTATTGTGGGCGAATGGGGCGTGGCATCAAAAAAAGGAAACAAACTTGTATTGACTGACTAAATATGTGGTCGATACTGATCAAGTTTGAACTTGTAGCTCTTACCATCTCTGAGATCCTTTCGTTCATACGGACGGACAGGGGAACAGACGGACAGACGGACATGGCTATATCGACTCGGCTGTTGATGCTGATCAAGAATATAAATACTTTATGGGGTCTGCCACGCCTCCTTCTGCCTGTTACATACTTCTGACAAACCCATTATACCCCTCAGAGGGTATAAAAAAAAATCCAAGAATTAATTTTTGCATTTCGTTCTCATGTACCCCGACATTTTTGAAGAAAAAAAATCCAAAAATTTTGTTTTTGCATTTCGTTCTCAAAATCTATAGTCTGAAACTTGTTATAACTGAATATTGTAATTTGATTTTTTTTTAGTTTTCATGGACCTTGACATTTAAAAAAAAAAAAAAATCAAAAATTTTTTTTTTGCATTTCGTTCTTAAAAACTATAGTCTGAAACTTGTTAAAACTGAATATTGTAATTTAATTTTTTTTTTTTTTTTTAAACTTTCATGTACCCCGATATTAAAAAAAAAAAATCCAAAAAATTTTTTTTTGCATTTCGTTCTCAAAAACTATAGTCTGAAACTTGTTATAACTGAATATTGTAAGTTGATTTTTTTCTGAAAATTTTCATGTACTCCAAAATTTAAAAAAAAAATCCAAAAATTTTGTTTGCATTTCGTTCTCAAAAAATATAGTCTGAAACTTGTTATAACTGAATATTGTAATTTGATTTTTTTTTAATTTTCATGGACCTTGACATTTAAAAAAAAAAAAAAAAAATTTAAAATTTTTTTTTGTATTTCGTTCTCAAAAACTATAGTCTGAAACTTGTTATAACTGAATATTGTAATTTAATTTTTTTTTTTTTTTAAATTTTCATGTACTCCGACATTTAAAAAAAAAATCCAAAAATTTTTTTTTTGCATTTCGTTCTCAAAAACTATAGTCTGAAACTTGTTATAATTGAATATTGTAATTTGATTTTTTTTTTAATTTTTATGTACCCCAACATTTTTGAAAAAAAAAAAAATTCAAAACATTTTTTGTTCTCAAAATCTATAGTCTGAAACTTGTTGAAACTGAATATTGTAACTTAATTTTTTTTTTTTATTTTTCATGTAACCCGACATTTTTGAAAAAAATCAAAAAAGTTTTCATGTACCCCGACATTTTTGAAAAATAAAATACAAAAAAAGTTTTCGTTCTCAAAATCTATAGTCTGAAACTTGTTATAATTGCACATTTTAACGTAATTAGACCCTGAGCTCTTTGAAAAAGAGCAAAAGAAAATCATTTGACCATGATTTATTTTGAATTCTACTTAAGTATGTATTTAAGCCTTCACTCCCAAAAGAGTGTGGTAGCGTAGGGAGTAGAGTGCTTGCCTGCCAAGAGCAAAAAGATCTAGGGTTCGATCCTCGGTAGCGACAACTTTTTCTCAACTAAACAAAATAAATTTTTTTTTTAAATCCAGACTTTTTTGAAAAAATTACTTTTTTAAATGCCACGCCCCTCCGCCAACAGGAGAAAACAGTATTACTGTCCATATTTTATTTTTAAAACAATCGCATTTTAAATTAATGTTTTGAACTAAATGAAACTCATAGACACGATGTAGAGTTGTATTAAAATTCATTCCTTCATGTAATGAATTTTATTTAATTTTTCTTTTAATCAAAAAAATATTATCTGTATCCGTGCTCAATTAAATGTTCTTTTAACCAAATTATTATTTTTAAAATACTTGCTCAGGGTCTTCTACAGTCGGGCAAGCTCGACTGTAATCTTCCTTACTTGTTTTTTTTTTATTTTTTCATGTACCCCGACATTTTTGAAAAAAATCTTAAAAATTTTTCGTTCTCAAAATCTATAGTCTGAAACTTGTTGAAACTTGTTAGTTGACTTTTTTCTGAAAATTTTCATGTACTCCAAAATTAAAAAAAAAAAACCCAAAAATTTTGTTTGCATTTCGTTTTTAAAAAATATAGTCTGAAACTTGTTATAACTGATTATTGTAATTTGATTTTTTTTTAATTTTCATGGACCTTAACATTTAAAAAAAAAAAAAAAAAATTTAAAATTTTTTTTGTATTTCGTTCTCAAAAACTATAGTCTGAAACTTGTTATAACTGAATATTGTAATTTAATTTTTTTTTTTTTGAAATTTTCATGTACTCCGAAATTTAAAAAAAAAATCCAAAAATTTTTTTTTTGCATTTCCTTCTCAAAAAATATAGTCTGAAACTTATTTAAAATTTTTTTTGTATTTCGTTCTCAAAATCTATAGTCTGAAACTTGTTAAAACTGAATATTGTAATTTGATTTTTTTTTTTTTTGAAATTTTCATGTACCCCGACATTTAAAAAAAAAATCCAAAAAATTTTTTTTTTGCATTTTGTTCTCAAAAACTATAGTCATAAACTTGATAAAACTGAATATTGTAAGTTAATTTTTTTCTGAAAATTTTCATGTACTCAGAAATTTAAAAAAAAAAAATCCAAAAATTTTGTTTGCATTTCGGTCTCAAAAAATATAGTCAAAAGTTTGATAAAACTGAATATTGTAAGTTAATTTTTATCTGAAAGTTTTCATGTACTCCGAAATTAAAACAAAAATCCAAAAATTTTGTTTGCATTTCGGTCTTTAAAAATATAGTCTGAAACTTGTTATAACTGAATATTGTAATTTGATTTTTTTTTTAATTTTCATGGACCTTGACATTTTTGAAAAAAAAAAAAAAAAAAAAACAAAATCCAACATTTTTTTTTTGCACTTCGTTCTCAAAATCTATAGTCTGAAACTTGTTAAAACTGTTTTTTATTTTTCATGTAAACCGACATTTTTTAAAAAAATCCAAAAAAATTTTCGTTCAAAATCTATAGTCTGAACTTGTTTTAACTGAATATTGTAATTTGATTTTTTTTTTTTGAAGTTTTCATGTACCCCGACATTTAAAAAAAAAAATCCAAACATTTTTTTTTGCATTTCTTTCTCAAAATCTATAGTCTGAAACTTGTTATAACTGAATATTGTAATTTGATTTTTTTTTTAATTTTCATGGACCTTGACATTTAAAAATAAAAAAAAAAAATCCAAAATTTTTTTTTTGCATTTCGTTCTCAAAAACTATAGTCATAAACTTGATAAAACTGAATATTGTAAGTTAATTTTTTTCTGAAAATTTTCATGTACTCAGAAATTTAAAAAAAAAAAATCCAAAAATTTTGTTTGCATTTCGGTCTCAAAAAATATAGTCAAAATTTTGATAAAACTGAATATTGTAAGTTAATTTTTATCTGAAAGTTTTCATGTACTCCGAAATTTAAACAAAAATCCAAAAATTTTGTTTGCATTTCGGTCTTTAAAAATATAGTCTGAAACTTGTTATAACTGAATATTGTAATTTGATTTTTTTTTTAATTTTCATGGACCTTGACATTTTTGAAAAAAAAAAAAAAAAAAACAAAATCCAAAATTTTTTTTTGCATTTCGTTCTCAAAATCTATAGTCTGAAACTTGTTAAAACTGTTTTTTATTTTTCATGTAAACCGACATTTTTTAAAAAAATCCAAAAAAATTTTCGTTCAAAATCTATAGTCTGAAACTTGTTTTAACTGAATATTGTAATTTGATTTTTTTTTTTGAAATTTTCATGTACCCCGACATTTAAAAAAAAAATCCAAACATTTTTTTTTGCATTTCTTTCTCAAAATCTATAGTCTGAAACTTGTTATAACTGAATATTGTAATTTGATTTTTTTTTAATTTTCATGGACCTTGACATTTAAAAATAAAAAAAAAAAATCCAAAATTTTTTTTTTGTATTTCGTTCTCAAAATCTATAGTCTGAAACTTGTTAAAACTGTTTTTTATTTTTCATGTAAACCGACATTTTTTAAAAAAATCCAAAAAATTTTTCGTTCAAAATCTATAGTCTGAACTTGTTTTGAAGTTTTCATGTACCCCGACATTTAAAAAAAAAATCCAAACATTTTTTTTTGCATTTCATTCTCAAAATCTATAGTCTGAAACTTGTTATAACTGAATATTGTAATTTGATTTTTTTTTAATTTTCATGGACCTTGACATTTAAAAATAAAAAAAAAAAATCCAAAAAATTTTTTTTTGCATTTCGTTCTCAAAAACTATAGTCTGAAACTTGTTATAACTGAATATGGTAAGTTGATTTTTCTCTGAAAATTTTCATGTACTCCAAAATTTAAAAAAAAAATCCAAAAATTTTGTTTGCATTTCGTTCTCAAAAAATATAGTCTGAAACTTGTTATAACTGAATATTGTAATTTGATTTTTTTTTAATTTTCATGGACCTTGACATTTAAAAAAAAAAAAAAAAATTAAAATTTTTTTTTGTATTTCGTTCTCAAAAACTATAAACTTGTTATAACTGAATATTGTAATTTAATTTTTTTTTTTTTTTAAATTTTCAAGTACTCCGAAATTTAAAAAAAAAATCCAAACATTTTTTTTTGCATTTCATTCTCAAAATCTATAGTCTGAAACTTGTTATAACTGAATATTGTAATTTGATTTTTTTTTAATTTTCATGGACCTTGACATTTAAAAATAAAAAAAAAAATCCAAAATTTTTTTTTTGCATTTCGTTCTCAAAATCTATAGTCTGAAACTTGTTAAAACTGTTTTTTATTTTTCATGTAAACCGACATTTTTTAAAAAAATCCAAAAAATTTTTCGTTCAAAATCTATAGTCTGAAACTTATTTTAACTGAATATTGTAATTTGATTTTTTTTTTTGGAAGTTTTCATGTACCCCGACATTTAAAAAAAAAAATCCAAACATTTTTTTTTGCATTTCTTTCTCAAAATCTATAGTCTGAAGCTTGTTGTAACTGAATATTGTAATTTGATTTTTTTTTTAATTTTTCATGTACCCGGACATTTTTGAAAAAAATCCAAAACATTTTTCGTTCTCAAAATCTATAGTCTGAAACTTGGTATAACTGAAAATTGTAAATTGATTTTTTTTTTTAATTTTCATGTACCCCGACATTTTTGAAAAAAAAATCCAAAAAATTTTAGTTCTCAAAAAATATAGTCTGAAACTTGTTATATAACTGAATATTGTAACTTAATTTTGTTTTAATTTTTCATGTACTCCGATATTTTTAAAAAAAAAAATCCAAAAAATTTTTCGTTTTCAAAATCTATAGTCTGAAACTTATTATAACTGAATATTGTAACTAAATATTTTTTTTTATTTTTCATGTACCCCGACATATAAAAAAAATCCAAAAATTAATTTTTGCATTTCGTTTTCAAAATCTATAGTCTGAAACTTGTTTTAACTGAATATTGTAATTTGATTTTTTTTTTTTTTGAAGTTTTCATGAAAAAAAAAATCCAAAAAAATTTTATTTTTTGCATTTCGTTCTCAAAATCTATAGTCTGAAACTTGTTTTAACTGAATATTGTAATTTGATTTTTTTTTTTTTGGAAGTTTTCATGTACCCCGACATTTAAATAAAAATAAATCCAAACATTTTTTTTGCATTTATTTCTCAAAATCTATAGTCTGAAACTTGTTATAACTGAATATTGTAACTAAATATTTTTTTTTATTTTTCATGTACCCCGACATATAAAAAAAATCCAAAAATTAATTTTTGCATTTCGTTTTCAAAATCTATAGTCTGAACCTTGTTTTAACTGAATATTGTAATTTGATTTTTTTTTTTTTTTTTTTAAGTTTTCATGTACCCCGACATTTAAAAACAAGAAAGAAAATGTCAGTCGGGCATGCCGACCGTGTAATACCCTCTGAGCTTCGTTTCCAATTATGAGTTCATTTTGGACTGCTTACAAGCAGTGCACTGCTTAAATTTTATACACACAAGCAGTGCACTGAGTGAGTTTTAAATACACAAGCACTGCTTGTGCACTGCTTGTCAACACTGCAGCGTAAACGAAAGCAGTGCACTGCTATTGCGATAAAAATATAAGTTTGTATGACAAACTTTTTTAATTATAGTCCGATTTTAATGAAATTTCAATCGTTTGATATTATTTGTCTGCAAGTGTATGCTAAGTTACAAAACTATACGTTAGGAAATAAGTGAGCCTGCGGCTTGCAAAAGTTACAAAGAAGGTGGGCGAAGGAGGCGTGGCATCCAAAAAATTTTGATGCCATTGTTTTTATATTGCATCTAGCAACCTGCATGCCAAAATTGGTGTCTCTAGGTTCCGTAGTTACCGAGATATTCGCAAAAAACCTGTATTTTTTCCGAGGTATGTCTGGTTTTTCGCTTATTGTGGGCGAATGGGGCGTGGCATCAAAAAAAGGAAACAAACTTGTATTGACTGACTAAATATGTGGGCGATACTGATCAAGTTTGAACTTGTAGCTCTTACCATCTCTGAGATCCTTTCGTTCATACGGACGGACAGGGGAACAGACGGACATGGCTATATCGACTCGGCTGTTGATGCTGATCAAGAATATCTATACTTTATGGGGTCTGCCACGCCTCCTTCTGCCTGTTACATACTTCTGACAAACCCATTATACCCCTCAGAGGGTATAAAAAAAATCCAAGAATTAATTTTTGCATTTCGTTCTCAAAATCTATAGTCTGAAACTTGTTAAAACTAAATATTGTAACTTAATTTTTTTTTAATTTTTCATGTACCCCGACATTTTTGAAGAAAAAAATCCAAAAATTTTGTTTTTGCATTTCGTTCTCAAAATCTATAGTCTGAAACTTGTTATAACTGAATATTGTAATTTGATTTTTTTTTAGTTTTCATGGACCTTGACATTTAAAAAAAAAAAAAATCCAAAATTTTTTTTTTTGCATTTCGTTCTTAAAAAATATAGTCTGAAACTTGTTATAACTGAATATTGTAATTTGATTTTTTTTTTTTGAAATTTTCATGTACCCCGACATTTAAAAAAAAAATCGAAAAAATTTTTTTTTTGCATTTTGTTCTCAAAAACTATAGTCTGAAACTTGTTATAACTGAATATTGTAATTTGATTTTTTTTTTTTTTCATGTAACCCGACATTTTTGAAAAAAATCAAAAAAGTTTTCATGTACCCCGACATTTTTGAAAAAAATCTTAAAAATTTTTCGTTCTCAAAATCTATAGTCTGAAACTTGTTGAAACTGAATATTGTAATTTAATTTTTTTTTTTTTTGAAATTTTCATGTACTCCGAAATTTAAAAAAAAAATCCAAAAATTTTTTTTTTGCATTTCCTTCTCAAAAAATATAGTCTGAAACTTATTTAAAATTTTTTTTGTATTTCGTTCTCAAAATCTATAGTCTGAAACTTGTTAAAACTGAATATTGTAATTTAATTTTTTTTTTTTTTTGAAATTTTCATGTACCCCGACATTTAAAAAAAAAAATCCAAAAAATTTTTTTTATGCATTTTGTTCTCAAAAAATATAGTAAAAATCTTGATAAAACTGAATGTTGTAAGTTAATTTTTTTCTGAAAATTTTCATGTACTCCGAAATTTAAAAAAAAAAATCCAAAAATTTTGTTTGCATTTCGGTCTCAAAAAATATAGTCAAAAGTTTGATAAAACTGAATATTGTAAGTTAATTTTTTTCTGAAAGTTTTCATGTACTCCGAAATTTAAACAAAAATCCAAAAATTTTGTTTGCATTTCGGTCTTTAAAAATATAGTCTGAAATTTGTTATAACTGATTATTGTAATTTGATTTTTTTTTAATTTTCATGGACCTTAACATTTAAAAAAAAAAAAAAATATTTAAAATTTTTTTTGTACTTCGTTCTCAAAAACTATAGTCTGAAACTTGTTATAACTGAATATTGTAATTTAATTTTTTTTTTTTTTTAAATTTTCATGTACTCCGAAATTTAAAAAAAAAATCCAAAAATTTTTTTTTTGCATTTCCTTCTCAAAAAATATAGTCTGAAACTTATTTAAAATTTTTTTTTGTATTTCGTTCTCAAAATCTATAGTCTGAAACTTGTTAAAACTGAATATTGTAATTTGATTTATTTTTTTTTTAAATTTTCATGTACCCCGACATTTAAAAAAAAAAATCCAAAAAATTTTTTTTTTTGCATTTTGTTCTCAAAATCTATAGTCAAAAACTTGATAAAACTGAATATTGTAAGTTAATTTTTTTCTGAAAATTTTCATGTACTCCGAAATTTAAACAAAAATCCAAAAATTTTGTTTGCATTTCGGTCTTTAAAAATATAGTCTAAAACTTGTTATAACTGAATATTGTAATTTGATTTTTTTTTTAATTTTCATGGACCTTGACATTTTTGAAAAAAAAAAAAAAAAAAAAACAAAATCCAAAAATTTTTTTTTGCACTTCGTTCTCAAAATCTATAGTCTAAAACTTGTTAAAACTGTTTTTTATTTTTCATGTAAACCGACATTTTTTAAAAAAATCCAAAAAATTTTTCGTTCAAAATCTATAGTCTGAAACTTGTTTTAACTGAATATTGTAATTTGATTTTTTTTTTTGGAAGTTTTCATGTACCCCGACATTTAAAAAAAAAAATCCAAACATTTTTTTTGCATTTCTTTCTCAAAATCTATAGTCTAAAACTTGTTAAAACTGTTTTTTATTTTTCAAGTAAACCGACATTTTTTAAAAAAATCCAAAAAATTTTTCGTTCAAAATCTATAGTCTGAAACTTGTTGTAACTGAATATTGAAATTTGATTTTTTTTTTTAATTTTTCATGTACCCGGACATTTTTGACAAAAATCCAAAACATTTTTCGTTCTCAAAATCTATAGTCTGAATCTTGGTATAACTGAAAATTGTAAATTGATTTTTTTTTTTAATTTTCATGTACCCCGACATTTTTGAAAAAAAAATCCAAAAAATTTTCGTTCTCAAAAAATATAGTCTGAAACTTGTTATATAACTGAATATTGTAACTTAATTTTGTTTTAATTTTTCATGTACTCCGATATTTTTAAAAAAAAAATCCAAAAAATTTTTCGTTTTCAAAATCTATAGTCTGAAACTTATTATAACTGAATATTGTAACTAAATATTTTTTTTTATCTCGACATATAAAAAAAAATCCAAAAATTAATTTTTGCATTTCGTTTTCAAAATCTATAGTCTGAAACTGGTTTTAACTGAATATTGTAATTTGATTATTTTTTTTGAAGTTTTCATGAAAAAAAAAATTCAAAAAATTTTTTTTTTTGCATTTCGTTCTCAAAATCTATAGTCTGAAACTTGTTTTAACTGAATATTGTAATTTGATTTTTTTTTTTTTTTTTGAAGTTTTCATGTACCCCGACATTTAAATAAAAATAAATCCAAACATTTTTTTTGCATTTGTTTCTCAAAATCTATAGTCTGAAACTTGTTATAACTGAATATTGTAACTAAATATTTTTTTTTATTTTTCATGTACCCCGACATATAAAAAAAATCCAAAAATTAATTTTTGCATTTCGTTTTCAAAATCTATAGTCTGAAACTTGTTTTAACTGAATATTGTAATTTGATTTTTTTTTTAGAAGTTTTCATGTATTTCGACATTTAAAAACAAGAAAGAAAATGTCAGTCGGGCATGCCGACCGTGTAATACCCTCTGAGCTTCGTTTCCAATTATGAGTTCATTTTGGACTGCTTACAAGCAGTGCACTGCTTAAATTTTATACGCACAAGCAGTGCACTGAGTGAGTTTTAAATACACAAGCACTGCTTGTGCACTGCTTGTCAACACTGCAGCGTAAACGAAAGCAGTGCACTGCTATTGCGATAAAAATATAAGTTTGTATGACAAACTTTTTTAATTATAGTCCGATTTTAATGAAATTTTCACAATCGTTTGATATTATTTGTCTGCAAGTGTATGCTAAGTTACAAAACTATACGTTAGGAAATAAGTGAGCCTGCCGCTTGCAAAAGTTACAAAGAAGGTGGGCGAAGGAGGCGTGGCATCCAAAAAATTTTGATGCCATTGTTTTTATATTGCATCTAGCAACCTGCATGCCAAAATTGGTGTCTCTAGGTTCCGTAGTTACCGAGATATTCGCAAAAAACCTGTATTTTTTCCGAGGTATGTCTGGTTTTTCGCTTATTGTGGGCGAATGGGGCGTGGCATCAAAAAAAGGAAACAAACTTGTATTGACTGACTAAATATGTGGTCGATACTGATCAAGTTTGAACTTGTAGCTCTTACCATCTCTGAGATCCTTTCGTTCATACGGACGGACAGGGGAACAGACGGACAGACGGACATGGCTATATCGACTCGGCTGTTGATGCTGATCAAGAAAATATATAATTTATGGGGTCTGCCACGCCTCCTCCTGCCTGTTACATACTTCTGACAAACCCATTATACCCCTCAGAGGGTATAAAAAAAAATCCAAGAATTAATTTTTGCATTTCGTTCTCATGTACCCCGACATTTTTGAAGAAAAAAAATCCAAAAATTTTGTTTTTGCATTTCGTTCTCAAAATCTATAGTCTGAAACTTGTTATAACTGAATATTGTAATTTGATTTTTTTTTAGTTTTCATGGACCTTGACATTTAAAAAAAAAAAAAAAATCCAAAATTTTTTTTTGCATTTCGTTCTTAAAAACTATAGTCTGAAACTTGTTAAAACTGAATATTGTAATTTAATTTTTTTTTTATTTTTGAAACTTTCATGTACCCCGACATTAAAAAAAAAAATCCAAAAAATTTTTTTTTGCATTTCGTTCTCAAAAACTATAGTCTGAAACTTGGTTTAACTGAATATTGTAATTTGATTTTTTTTTAATTTTCATGGACCTTGACATTTAAAAAAAAAAAAAAAAATTTAAAATTTTTTTTTGTATTTCGTTCTCAAAAACTATAGTCTGAAACTTGTTATAACTGAATATTGTAAGTTGATTTTTTTCTGAAAATTTTCATGTACTCCGAAATTTAAAAAAAAAAAATCCAAAAATTTTTTTTTGCATTTCGTTCTCAAAAAATATAGTCTGAAACTTGTTATAACTGAATATTGTAATTTGATTTTTTTTTTAATTTTCATGTACCCCGACATTTTTGAAAAAAATCCAAAAAATGTTTCCTTCTCAAAATCTATAGTCTGAAACTTGTTATGACTGAACATTTTAACTTAATTTTTTTTTTTAATTTTCATGTACCCCGACATTTTTGAAAAAAAAAAATTCAAAACATTTTTTGTTCTCAAAATCTATAGTCTGAAACTTGTTGAAACTGAATATTGTAACTTAATTTTTTTTTTATTTTTTCATGTACTCCGACATTTTTGAAAAAAATCAAAAAAGTTTTCATGTACCCCGACATTTTTGAAAAATAAAATACAAAAAAGTTTTCGTTCTCAAAATCTATAGTCTGAAACTTGTTATAATTGCACATTTTAACGTAATTAGACCCTGAGCTCTTTGAAAAAGAGCAAAAGAAAATCATTTGACCATGATTTATTTTGAATTCTACTTAAGTATGTATTTAAGCCTTCACTCCCAAAAGAGTGTGGTAGCGTAGGGAGTAGAGTGCTCGCCTGCGAAGAGCAAAAAGATCTAGGGTTCGATCCTCGGTAGCGACAACTTTTTCTCAACTAAACAAAATAAATTTTTTTTTTAAATCCAGACTTTTTTGAAAAAATTACTTTTTTAAATGCCACGCCCCTCCGCCAACAGGAGAAAACAGTATTACTGTCCATATTTTATTTTTAAAACTATCGCGTTTTTTAAATTAATGTTTTGAACTAAATGAAACTCATAGACACGATGTAGAGTTGTATTAAAATTCATTCCTTCATGTAATGAATTTTATTTAATTTTTCTTTTAATCAAAAAAATATTATCTGTATACTTGCTCAATTAAATTTTCTTTTAACCAAATTATTATTTTTAAAATACTTTCTCAGGGTCTTCTACAGTCGGGCAAGCTCGACTGTAATCTTCCTTACTTGTTTTTTTTTTATTTTTTCATGTACCCCGACATTTTTGAAAAAAATCTTAAAAATTTTTCGTTCTCAAAATCTATAGTCTGAAACTTGTTGAAACTTGTTAGTTGATTTTTTCTGAAAATTTTCATGTACTCCAAAATTTAAAAAAAAAATCCAAAAATTTTAATTGCATTTCGTTCTCAACAACTATAGTCTGAAACTTGTTAAAACTGAATATTGTAATTTAATTTTTTTTTTTTTTTAAATTTTCATGTACCCCGACATTAAAAAAAAAAATCCAAAAAATTTTTTTTTGCATTTCATTCTTAAAAACTATAGTCTGAAACTTGTTATAACTGAACATTTTAACTTAATATTTTTTGATTTTTTTATGTACCCCGACATTTTTGAAAAAAATTCAAAAAATTTTTCGTTCTCAAAATCTATAGTCTAAAACTTGTTATAACTGAATATTGTAAGTTAATTTTTTTCTGAAAATTTTCATGTACTCCGAAAATTAAAACAAAATCCAAAATTTAAAACTGTTTTTTATTTTTCATGTAAACCGACATTTTTTAAAAAAATCCAAAAAATTTTTCGTTCAAAATCTATAGTCTGAACTTGTTTTAACTGAATATTGTAATTTGATTTTTTTTTTTTTTGAAGTTTTCATGTACCCCGACATTTAAAAAAAAAAAATCCAAACATTTTTTTTTGCATTTCTTTCTCAAAATCAATAGTCTGAAGCTTGTTGTAACTGAATATTGTAATTTGATTTTTTTTTTTTAATTTTTCATGTACCCGGACATTTTTGACAAAAATCCAAAACATTTTTCGTTCTCAAAATCTATAGTCTGAAACTTGGTATAACTGAAAATTGTAAATTGATTTTTTTTTTTTAATTTTCATGTACCCCGACATTTTTGAAAAAAAATCCAAAAAATTTTCGTTCTCAAAAAATATAGTCTGAAACTTGTTATATAACTGAATATTGTAACTTAATTTTGTTTTAATTTTTCATGTACTCCGATATTTTAAAAAAACAAAAATCCAAAAAATTTTTCGTTTTCAAAATCTATAGTCTGAAACTTATTATAACTGAATATTGTAACTAAATATTTTTTTATTTTTCATGTACCTCGACATATAAAAAAAAATCCAAAAATTAATTTTTGCATTTCGTTTTCAAAATCTATAGTCTGAAACTTGTTTTAACTGAATATTGTAATTTGATTTTTTTTTTATTTTTTTGAAGTTTTCATGAAAAAAAAAATCCAAAAAAATTTTTTTTTTGCATTTCGTTCTATAAATCTATAGTCTGAAACTTGGTATAACTGAAAATTGTAATATGATTTTTATACCCTCTGAGGGGTATAATGGGTTTGTCAGAAGTATGTAACAGGCAGAAGGAGGCGTTTCCGACCCCATAAAGTATATATATTCTTGATCAGCATCAACAGCCGAGTCGATATAGCCATGTCCGTCTGTCCGTCTGTCTGTCTGTCCGTCTGTCTGTCTGTCTGTCTGTCCGTATGAACAAACAGATCTCAGAGATGGTAAGAGCTACAAGTTCAAACTTGGTCAGTATCGATCACATATTTAGTCAGGCAATACAAGAATCTTTTTTTTTTTGATGCCACGCCCCATTTGCCCATAATAAGCAAAAAACTAGACATGCCTCGAAAAAAATACATGTTTTTTGCGAATATCTTGGTAACTATGGCACCTAGGGACACCAATTTTGGCGTGCATGTTGCTATTTGCAATATAAACATAATGCCATCAAAATTTTTTGGATGCCACGCCCCCTTCGACCACAATTGCGTTGAAACTTCGAATGTCTCTGGCTCACTTATTTCTTAACGTATAGTTTTGTAACTTGGTGTATAATTAGAGACAAATAATATCAAGCAATCCTGAAAATTGCATCAAAATCGGACTATAATTAAATAATTAAAAAAGCCAGACAAAGCCGCATTGCACTGAGCTCTGCAACACAGCTGACATGATGCAAGCAGCGTAAACGAAAATTGTTGTGCGAGCGAGAAAGACAGAACAACACGTGTGCATATGTACATACATATGTACTTGGCACGTACATAGATACTATGTATATACATAGATTAAATTTACATACATGCTTATATACGTACATTTATATACACCCAGCAAGCATTTTATGAAATTTCTGATCATATTTGAATCTCTTTCGATTCCAAGCACTCAAAAAAGACTAGAATCTGATCAGAAATATTATGAAATGCTTGCTGGGCATATCTATCTATACCCTATAAATAGATAAGTATATATGTATGTGTATGCACATATGCATATACAATATCCTATGGGCATCATAGTGCACAGCTGTTTAACACTTATGTCAAAACAATAACATTGGCGAAAACGACAAAAATAAAAGAAAGACAAATATTCTCGTCTCGCTCTTGCTCCGAATATTGAGGTTTTTGTTTTGATTCTGATGCTTCGATGCGCTGCACTGACACACACACATAAGCAAACTTATGCATGTGTTGTCTATTTCGCTTAGCGCGCGACAAAAGTAACGACTTTTTTCCGTTAGTCCTCATTAGCTCTCTCTCATTTCTTGGCTCCCTTACGTCTACTCTAATTGCTCTCTTCTGTTTCGAGTGATAGCACAGAGGCGATAGAAATATTATTTTTGCCCTTTGTTTTGATCATAATAAACAAATCATATTGCACAGCTGTTTTAATAAAGTTGTTAATTCAAATTATTTATATGATATTAATGCTATTAATTAATTTTATTAATATGATAATATTAACATTTTCTTTAATTAATTCATTAATGTCTTATAATATTACTACACATTTTATTTGATATTTGTATAAATATTTTAATAATATTATTAATCATGATATAATTAATAACATTATTCTTATACAAATATTTACCTTTCTGCTTATTTATTTTTATTAATATAAATATAATAATATAATTAATAATAATTATAATAATTGTTATGAATGATATTATTATATTTATATTTTATTATTCATATTATATTTAATATTTTATATATAATATTTTATATAATTTTAATAGGTATCAATATAAATATTAAAATTTGATGTAATAAATTAATTATTTTTAATACTCCACCGCCACTCCCATCATCTCCCACCCTTTGTTTTGGTCAGTTCAAATAAATCATGTTGCACTGTTTGAATAGCATGACAAAACAATAACAGAAGACAAAAAAATCAAAAAAGGAATATTTCCATCTTGCTCTTGCTCCGAGTATTGAGGTTTTTGTTTTGATTCTGATGCTTTGCCACGCTGCAGTGGCACACACACATAAGCAAACTTATGCATGTGTTGTCTATTTCGCTTAGCGCGCGACAAAAGTAACGACTTTTTTCTTTTAGTCCTCATTAGCTCTTTTTCACTCATTGATTCTTTGACTTCTAGTCTCACTCCTCTTTTGAGTGGCTCTTGCCAACACAAAGGAGCTGACACCAAAGTGAACAAAGATGATTATAAAAACTAATTTGTAATATAAATATTATATATAATTTAATATATATTTTAAATATATAATTATATTAAATATAATTTAATATTTAATTATATTAAATGTAATTTAATATTTAATTATATTAAATGTAATTTTATATAAAATTATATTAAATATAATAAAATATATAATTATATTAAATATAATTTAATTTATAATTATATTTAATTGAACTATAAAATGTATATAAATATTATCTTTAATTCTCATGCCTCCCCTTTGTCTTAATCAATTAAAACAAATCAAAGTGCACAGCTGTTTTAAGATTATGACAAAACAATAAGATTGGCGAAAAAACAAAAAAGGCATAAAGAGATATATTCTCGTCTCGCTCTTGCTCCGAGTATTGAAGTTTTTGTTTTGATTCTCATGCTTCGATGCGTTACATTGGCACACATACATAAGCAAACTTATGCATGTGTTGTCTATTTCGCTTAGCGCGTGACAAAAGTAACGACTTTTTTTATTTAGTCCTCATTAGCTCTTTTTCACTCATTGATTCTTTGACTTCTAGTCTCACTCCTCTTTTGAGTGGCTCTTGCCAGCACAGAGGAGCTGACACGAAAGTGAACAAAGATGATTATAAAAACTAATTTCTAATATAAATATTATATATAATTTAATATATATTTTAAATATATAATTATATTAAATATAATTTAATATATAATTATATTAAATATAATTTAATATTTAATTATATTAAATATAATTTTATATAAAATTATATTAAATATAATAAAATATATAATTATATTAAATATAATTTAATATATAATTATATTTAATGTAACTATTAAATTTATATAAATATTATCTTTAATTCTCATGCCTCCCCTTTGTCTTAATCAATTAAAACAAATCATAGTGCAGAGCTGTTTAAAAATTATGTCAAAACAATAACATTGGCGAAAACGACAAAAAAAAAAGAAAGACAAATATTCGCGTCTCGCTCTTGCTCCAAGGTGTGAGGTTTTTGTTTTGATTCTGATGCTTCGATGCGTTGCATTGGCACACATACATAGCAAACTTATGCATGTGTTGTCTATTTCGCTTAGCGCGCGACAAAAGTAACGACTTTTTTCTTTTAGTCCTCATTAGCCCTTTTTCACTCATTGATGTTTTGATTTCTAGTCTCACTCCTCTTTTGAGTGACGCGTGCCAGCAAAGAAGCAGTTGGTTATTTTTTTCGCTGCCTACAAATGTTCTCTCAATTCCTTCCGTTTGCTTCGATTGATCGGATGTAATTTTTAACAGATTTTTGTGGTGACAAAAAACTAAAAATTTTAATAAAGTTTAAATTTTATTAAAGATAATATAATTAAATATTATATATAGTGCGTTTTGTGTGCGTTTGTGCGAATTAAAAACCGCTAGCGTATATTACTTTTACATTACCTAAAACGCGAGCGTTTTTTAAAGGCTAGCGTGTTTGGTGTCTGTGTGTTTTCTTGTATGCGAATTTGTCTGCATACTTGCGCGCGTTTGTCTTACGGGTTATCGTGCGATTGTTACGTTACTGGAAACGCTTACGTCTCGTAGTGTACAGCGCGCGATTTTACAGCATCCCTGTGTGCGTTTCTTCGATAAAGAATCGCGTGGGACCTAAACGCGCGCGTTTCTCTTATATTTCTGTGAGTTATATGCATATTTTATTTGGTCCGATTTGCGCCCCTGCTATTAATTTATTTTAATAAAATAAAATATTTAATTACTAGCTTTTTTTCCGAGACTGTCATAAAATTTAACAATTTTCTTTTATTATAATTAATAAAAGAATGTTCAAATAAATAATATATTTAATTTTATACACAATTATAATATTATAAATTTTACTTTATAATATTCATTATATTATTTATTATAATAACAACCATAATATTTATATAAATATTATATTATTTAATAAATAATATTATTTAAATAATATAATATTTAAATATATTATTTAATTTTTTTAAATATATTATTTAAATTTATTTATTTAAATAATATAATATTTATTATTTTTAATTATTATTATATAAATATTATAATAATATTATATAATATCATTATACATAATTATTATATTTATAAAAATTTTATTTTTACCAAAAAAATTTAAAATGCCCCGACGAAGGCAATTGTCTGCTGCTGCACGGTCTCAAAGACGTAGGGAAAGAAATAGGTTAAACAGAGAAGACTCTCAGTATGCAGATAGAGAGCGAGAATTGAATTCCCAATCTCAAAGAATCCGTAGAGCAGTTAGTGTAAATCAAGTAGAAGAACAGATTGGGAATTCACAGCTGCGATCACGGCGTAGGAGAAGTGCACGTTTTAGACAAATTGAACAGGCAGTAGATAATGAACGCAGGCAAGTTCGTAGGGAAAATGTAGAAGAAAGAGACCGCGAACAGGCAGTCGATACTTTGCGTCGGTCAAATAGGAGGCAGGATCAAGAGGTTAGAGAGACCGAACGAGCTTTAGACGCTCATAGGAGACAAGTTCGTAGGGCAAACGTTGAAGAAAGGGACCGCGAACAGGCAGTCAACACCCTGCGTCGGTCAAATAGGAGGCAGGATCAAGAGGTCAGAGAGACCGAACGAGCTTTAGACGCTCATAGGAGACAAGTTCGTAGGGCAAACGTTGAAGAAAGGGACCGCGAACAGGCAGTCGATACTTTGCGTCGGTCAAATAGGAGGCAGGATCAAGAGGTTAGAGAGACCGAACGAGCTTTAGACGCTCATAGGAGACAAGTTCGTAGGGCAAACGTTGAAGAAAGGGACCGCGAACAGGCAGTCAACACCCTGCGTCGGTCAAATAGGAGGCAGGATCAAGAGGTTAGACAGAGAGAGCAAGCAGTAGACACTTTGCGGAGATCGCAAAGACGACAGAATAGTTTAGTTAGGCGGATAGAGCAAGTGCGGAATAGCCAGGATCACTTTCGTAGGAGACAAAATCTTGAGATTAGAATATTGGAAAGAGAGGTAGATAGAATTGCTAGGTCACAGAGTCGAGCAGACCCTGTTCGTAGGATACTTGAAAGAGCGCGTAACACGGCTCAAAGAAGAAGTGCTAGGATAAGAGCACGTCAGATAGCAGCAGACTTAGTTAGAAACTTAAGTCAGCGAGTAAGTCAGTATAGAAGTATTTCAGAAAATAGAGCTGCAGAAAATGAGCGTAATGCTGCTCGTAATGAGCAGTTACGGGCGAATGCCATTGAAGAACAGGCACGACCTGTTAGGAATAGCTTAGATAGATTAATAGCAATTTACAACAAATCAATTAAACAGGGTCCCGACCATGTTTGCATTTGTTGTAAAGGTTTGTGGTTTCCTCACCAGATAAGTCGAATGAGTAGGGAATATATTTTGGAAAACAATAGATTTAGTACAGACATTCTGTTTTTGTCCGATCAATTTCCTTCTGTAGATGGCAAGTATTCTTTTTGCTCATCTTGTACACGTACAATAAAGGAAGGTAAAAAGCCAAAGAATTCCATTACTAATGGTTTAGATTTTCCAGAACTTCCTGAATGTCTAAAGGACTTGCAGATTTTAGAGGAAAGATTAGTTTCTCCGCGGCTACCATTCATGATCGTTAAATCTTTAGGTTATGATGGTCAGAATAGCATTAAAGGAGCTGTTGTAAATGTGCCGATTCCAGTTGCGAATATCGTAACTTCCCTTCCCAGGGCTTTTAGGGACGCTGAGGTTGTCCAGCTCCACCTCAAACGTAGATTAGAATATCGACATAGTTTTATGGTGGAAACTATATCTCCATCGCGAGTTGTTGATGCAATTAGATATTTGGCAGGTACTGAGCTTTATAGGAAACATGAGATTAGAATAAATGAGGAATGGATGGCTTCATTTACATCGGAAGTGGTTCCATTTGTTGCATCAACAGAAGACATAGCTTTAGTTACAGAATTGGGTAATAGAGCTGCAAGCCCAAATATAGGTGATATTGCTCCAGTAGAAGAGCAAGAGCTAAATCCTGGAGGTGAGGAAACCCTAATGGACAATGTTCCGATAGAGAATTTAGACGGTAGTAGATTAGCAATAGCACCTGGGGAAGGACAACGGCCTCTGGACATGATACTTGATTGTGATTCAGAGGAGTTATCTTTTCCTAAGATTTATGCAGGAGTAAAGAGAACTTGTGTAGAAAGCTACACCACAATAATTAGATCTGAGCTTAGAAATTATGATAGAAGGGCTTGTAGGGTAGATAAGCTTTTTTATAATTTAAGAAAAATGCAGCTAATTAACATGCGAAATAATTTTTCAATTTGCTTAAGAAAGCACAGCGCTTCTCGCGGCGTAACAGCTAGGACAGCCCTTAATGAGGATGAAATAGATAGATTAATCCAATTTGATGAGGGATTTAAAGTTCTGAAAGGTATTCGCTCGTCTCCTGCTCATTGGGAAGCAGAGAAGAAGAAGGTTATGGCCATGATTCGGCAATTTGGCATACCTTCTTTCTTCATAACGCTTTCTGCAGCAGAAAGTAAATGGTTAGAATTAGTAGTAGTTTTAAAGAAAACAGTTAGGAGAGAAGTTATTACAGAAGAAGAAGCTGCAAGCTTAGCTAGGTCTGAAGTTGTAGAACTTATTAGATCAGACCCAGTCACTTGTGCTAGGTATTTCGACCAAAGGTATAGGCAGCTTTTAAAAGTTATGAAAAAGGATGGAGGCATTTTCGGTCGACATTCTGTTTATAAATATTATTGGCGAGTAGAGTTCCAACATCGAGGCTCACCACACATTCATGGAATGTACTGGTTAAAAGATGCCCCATTATTTGATGCTAGTAATTCTTCCACTTTTCCGTTTGTGACACAGTTTGTTGATCAGTTTGTTACGACGGAACAAAATCCAACAAATGATGAATTGAAACCCTTTATTCTATACCAAAAGCATAGGCATACTCCGTCATGCCAGCGTAGCATTAGAAATAGACAAGTCTGTCGATTTGGTATACCTTATCCTCCTTTTCCTAGAACAGAAATTCTTTTTCCTCTTCCAGAAGATTGTCCAAATAGCTCAATTCATCAAAACAATTTGGAGAAAATAAATTATTTCTTGAATTCTCCAATAAATAGTGAGATTATAGAATTGCTTAACAATTTCGACTACTTTCTCTCGCAACCTCAAATTGGTCTTAGTTATGAGGATTATATTCTTGCTATTAGATCTAGCTTGAACAGACCAAAAATCTTTTTAAAGAGAAGTTTCGACGCCATTACGGTGAATGCGTATAACACGCATATTCTGTCAATGCAGAGAGCCAATATAGACATTCAATTTATTTTAGATCCATATGCGTGCTGCAGTTACATAATTAATTACATTAATAAGTCGCAGAGAGGTATTTCGAAGCTTATGCGAGAAGCTGTAGAAGAAGCGCGTGGAGGGAATTATAGCATTAGGCAGAAGCTGCAGCACATAGGTCATAAGTTTATCACTGGCTCAGAAATATCTGCACAGGAGGCAGCTTATTGCTGTTTAGGTATGTCGTTGTCAGAGAGCAGCAATGCAGAAGTCTTCATTAATACTGCATTGCCTGACAAACGAGTTCGAATGCTCAAGTCGAGGGCACAACTTAGAGAATTGTCAGAAGACTCGGAAGATATTTTCGAAGTTGGTCTATTAGATCATTACGTTCAACGTCCAGTTGAACTTGATCCTTTATGCTTAGCAGATTTTGCGGCATATTATTCTTTTAGTAGAACTGCAGGTAGGACTCGCCAAGAAAGTCAGAATGAGGTCGAAAATGCAGAATTCGGAGGACCCGAAGTTCATCGTCTTCGCAATGATAGTGGATTTGTTAGAAAAAGACGTAGCCCACGGATAATACGTTATAGGAGATTCAATGTTAACAAAGATAGGGAGAATTATTTTAGGGAATTAGTAATGTTGTATTATCCGTGGAAAAATGAACAAGAGGAGCATATTAATAGAAATTGCGAAGAAATTTGTATTCAAAATCAGGACCTAATTGAGACAGCTCGTAGGAAATACAATGTTTTAGATGAGAATGAGCTAGAAGATGCGCTCAGTAGAGTTTTAGATGAAAATCAGGTAGATGAGGCAGGTAGTTCAGATGATCAGGATAATTTAGATAATAGATTTAGAGCGTTAGGAGTAGCAGAAATAGATTCTCAAGTTAACATTTTAAATTTAGGAAACGATGATAGAGCAGATGGGCAAAATGATAATAACACTGTTCAATTCGTTAAGTTGCCTGCTTTAATGACATCGTCATGTTTAGAGGATATTATATGTTCTCTAAATTTAAAGCAGAAAACTTACTTGAACCATGTTATGCATAATTTTAAAATAGATAAAAAATTCTATGAATTTGTAGGTGGTGGTGCTGGAGTCGGCAAAAGTCGACTTATTTCGGTTATTTATCAAGCACTGACAGCTCGATTTAATAACAAAAGAGGCTCAAATCCGGAGACAATAAAAGTTCTTTTGTCCGCTCCAACAGGGAAGGCAGCATTTGGAATAGGAGGTTGTACACTCCATTCAATGTTTAGTCTTCCCCTTAATCAGTCAGAAAGAATGGGGACCTTATCTTCCGACTTAGTAAATACGCTACATTCGAGATTAATCGATCTCAAATTACTAATTATTGACGAGATTTCTATGGTAGGAGCCAGAATGTTTGGCTTTATTGACATGAGGCTAAAGCAAATATTCAAAAGTCAGCAGCCTTTTGGAGGAATACCTGTCATCGTGTTCGGCGATCTCAGACAACTGAGGCCTGTAGGGGACAGGTGGATTTTTAAATCCAATTCAAACGATCCTTATAGTGAATTATTTGATTCTCTGTGGGATAGTTTCCGATTTTTTGAGTTGACGGAAATAATGCGTCAACGAGATGATCGTGAATTTGCTATAGCCCTTAATAATATGGCTTCTGCTCATATGACAAGTACTGACATTGAGCTTATTAAATCAAGAGTTGTTAGGGAGGATACTATACCAGAAGATGCAATTCATCTTTTTAGCACAAACGCCGCTACAAATTCATTTAATACCTTAAAGCTCAATCGAATTGCGACTCCTCAATATTGTTCACATGCTGAGGATTTTATTAAGGCTAGTAATGTAGGTGATGCAAACAAGGCCCGTATTCTTGAATCCGTTAAAGGATTCAAAACTACAGAAACCCAGGGTTTATGTAGTTCATTAATTTTAAAGACAACAGCAAAGTACATGATGACTGTTAATATAGATACTTCAGATGGTTTAGTTAATGGAGCAACAGGAATACTTAGGCAAATAGATTTAGACTCAAACAGTCATCCTTTAGTTCTATGGGTAGATTTTCTTGAAGAAAGAGTAGGAAAAGAATTGCGTTTAAAGTATAGAAATCTACCCAATCCATTGTGGACCCCAATTTCTAAAACTGTTAGAAGCTTTCAGTTTAAAAAAAATGAAAATGTTATGATAGACCGCAAGCAATTTCCGATCGTACCTGCTGAAGGTATTACAATACACAAAAGTCAGGGAGCAACTTTTAATAAAGTTGCGGTCCACATATCAGGAACCTTAGAGCGAGCAGCTTTATATGTAGGTTGTAGTAGAGCAACAAGTGCAGCTGGACTATTTCTAGTAGGCAATTTCATCCCACCACAACCTCCTCGAGGTCAAAATGAAGTTCACGAAGAATTAGAAAAATTACGCTCCATTAAGTTACTTAGTACTCATTTTGACTATTTAGGTAACACTTCAAGTTTTGAAATAATTTTTCACAATGTCCAAAGTCTGCACTGTCATATTAAAAGTGTTCAAGGCGATAAGCTTATGCATCTTGGTTCAATGCTTTGTTTTGTTGAAGGCTCGACCTTCCCAAATGAGACTTATGAAGTACCAGGGTATAGAAATGCTGTACGATTAGATTGTCCAAATGAAGGCAGGACTCGATCACAAAGAGGCATTCTTATTTTCGTTAGAAACGAATTATTTGAGAATGTTAGTCTTTGTTCTACTGGTCGCAATATTGATGGTTCGCATGCATTCGAGTATGCAGTTTTAAGGTATAAGTCAATTGGAATATTAGTAATTTACAAAAGCCCCCGTTACTCGATGCCTAAATTTAGAATAGAGCTTGAGAGTTTATTTGAAGAATATAGTGAAATTTTAGGTAGTGAAGCAATTATTTTAGGAGATTTCAATTTATGTTTACGCGCTCTAACTGAGGCTAGGGAAACATATGAGAATTTGGTTAGTAAGGGATTTAGATCCCTTTTAGATTTGAAAATGTCCACAACACGTGAGGATACTCACATTGATTGGGCATTTTCAAATATGTCGCTTGGCCAAGCCAGCGCAAAAACATTTGAAACCGTGCACAGTATTCACGACGCGATTTCTGTCAGCATTCCAGATAGGATATAGATTGAATTGTTAGGTCGGTAATTTTTTTTTTATTTTTTTTTTGCGTGGGGAACATGGAAATGCGTTCTTGTATTTTTTAATCAATAACGCATTTCAAGTCGACTCGAAGATCTATTTTAAAGATCTAATTGCATCGCAATGACCTCCACGTGGTGTTCCCTGGATACCGATTTGAATTTATATAATCGGGAACGAACTCGAGCGGCGCTCTGTACTAGTACAGGATGTTATACAGTCGGACGTAAACGATTGTTCCTTCTTCATTAATTTACCCATTTCATTACGAGAAATGTAAAGAATTTTAAAGAATTTATTTTATTTTAATAGCAATACAATGATATACTGTATACCGATTTGAGCTTATATAATCGGGAATGATTCTCAGAGGGTATTATACGGTCGGGCGTGCTCGACTGTACATTTCTTTCTTGTTTTATATGTCGGGGTACATGAAAAATAACAAAAAAAATTTAGTTACAATATTCAGTTATAACAAGTTTCAGACTATAGATTTTGAAAACGAAATGCAAAAATTAATTTTTGGATTTTTTTTAAAATGTCGGGGTACATGAAAAATAAAAAAAAAAATCAAGTTACAATATTCAGTTATATAACAAGTTTCAGACTATAGATTTTGAGAACGAAATGCAAAAAAAAATTTTTTTTGGATTTTTTTTTCAAAAATGTCGGGGTACATGAAAAATTAAAAAAAAATTAAGTTACAATATTCAGTTATAACAAGTTTCAGACTATAGATTTTGAAAACGAAATGCAAAAATTAATTTTTGGATTTTTTTTTTATATGTCGGGGTACATGAAAAATAAAAAAAAAATATTAAGTTACAATATTCAGTTATAACAAGTTTCAGACTATAGATTTTGAGAACGAAATGCAAAAAAAAATGTTTGGATTTTTTTTTTTAAATGTCGGAGTACATGAAAACTTCAAAAAAAAAAAATCAAATTACAATATTCAGTTAAAACAAGTTTCAGACTATAGATTTTGAGAACGAAAAAATTTTTTTGGATTTTTTAAAAAATGTCGGGGTACATGAAAAATTAAAAAAAAAATCAAATTACAATATTCAGTTATAACAAGTTTCAGACTATAGATTTTGAGAACGAAATGCTCAAGGTCCATGATATTAAAAAAAACAAGAAAGAAATGTACAGTCGAGCACGCCCGACCGTATAATACCCTCTGAGAATCATTCCCGATTATATAAGCTCAAATCGGTATACAGTATATCATTGTATTGCTATTAAAATAAAATAAATTCTTTAAAATTCTTTACATTTCTCGTAATGAAATGGGTAAATTAATGAAGAAGGAACAATCGTTTACGTCCGACTGTATAACATCCTGTACTAGTACAGAGCGCCGCTCGAGTTCGTTCCCGATTATATAAATTCAAATCGGTATCCAGGGAACACCACGTGGAGGTCATTGCGATGCAATTAGATCTTTAAAATAGATCTTCGAGTCGACTTGAAATGCGTTATTGATTAAAAAATACAACAACGCATTTCCATGTTCCCCACGCAAAAAAAAAATAAAAAAAAAATTACCGACCTAACAATTCAATCTATATCCTATCTGGAATGCTGACAGAAATCGCGTCGTGAATACTGTGCACGGTTTCAAATGTTTTTGCGCTGGCTTGGCCAAGCGACATATTTGAAAATGCCCAATCAATGTGAGTATCCTCACGTGTTGTGGACATTTTCAAATCTAAAAGGGATCTAAATCCCTTACTAACCAAATTCTCATATGTTTCCCTAGCCTCAGTTAGAGCGCGTAAACATAAATTGAAATCTCCTAAAATAATTGCTTCACTACCTAAAATTTCACTATATTCTTCAAATAAACTCTCAAGCTCTATTCTAAATTTAGGCATCGAGTAACGGGGGCTTTTGTAAATTACTAATATTCCAATTGACTTATACCTTAAAACTGCATACTCGAATGCATGCGAACCATCAATATTGCGACCAGTAGAACAAAGACTAACATTCTCAAATAATTCGTTTCTAACGAAAATAAGAATGCCTCTTTGTGATCGAGTCCTGCCTTCATTTGGACAATCTAATCGTACAGCATTTCTATACCCTGGGACTTCATAAGTCTCATTTGGGAAGGTCGAGCCTTCAACAAAACAAAGCATTGAACCAAGATGCATAAGCTTATCGCCTTGAACACTTTTAATATGACAGTGCAGACTTTGGACATTGTGAAAAATTATTTCAAAACTTGAAGTGTTACCTAAATAGTCAAAATGAGTACTAAGTAACTTAATGGAGCGTAATTTTTCTAATTCTTCGTGAACTTCATTTTGACCTCGAGGAGGTTGTGGTGGGATGAAATTGCCTACTAGAAATAGTCCAGCTGCACTTGTTGCTCTACTACAACCTACATATAAAGCTGCTCGCTCTAAGGTTCCTGATATGTGGACCGCAACTTTATTAAAAGTTGCTCCCTGACTTTTGTGTATTGTAATACCTTCAGCAGGTACGATCGGAAATTGCTTGCGGTCTATCATAACATTTTCATTTTTTTTAAACTGAAAGCTTCTAACAGTTTTAGAAATTGGGGTCCACAATGGATTGGGTAGATTTCTATACTTTAAACGCAATTCTTTTCCTACTCTTTCTTCAAGAAAATCTACCCATAGAACTAAAGGATGACTGTTTGAGTCTAAATCTATTTGCCTAAGTATTCCTGTTGCTCCATTAACTAAACCATCTGAAGTATCTATATTAACAGTCATCATGTACTTTGCTGTTGTCTTTAAAATTAATGAACTACATAAACCCTGGGTTTCTGTAGTTTTGAATCCTTTAACGGATTCAAGAATACGGGCCTTGTTTGCATCACCTACATTACTAGCCTTAATAAAATCCTCAGCATGTGAACAATATTGAGGAGTCGCAATTCGATTGAGCTTTAAGGTATTAAATGAATTTGTAGCGGCGTTTGTGCTAAAAAGATGAATTGCATCTTCTGGTATAGTATCCTCCCTAACAACTCTTGATTTAATAAGCTCAATGTCAGTACTTGTCATATGAGCAGAAGCCATATTATTAAGGGCTATAGCAAATTCACGATCATCTCGTTGACGCATTATTTCCGTCAACTCAAAAAATCGGAAACTATCCCACAGAGAATCAAATAATTCACTATAAGGATCGTTTGAATTGGATTTAAAAATCCACCTGTCCCCTACAGGCCTCAGTTGTCTGAGATCGCCGAACACGATGACAGGTATTCCTCCAAAAGGCTGCTGACTTTTGAATATTTGCTTTAGCCTCATGTCAATAAAGCCAAACATTCTGGCTCCTACCATAGAAATCTCGTCAATAATTAGTAATTTGAGATCGATTAATCTCGAATGTAGCGTATTTACTAAGTCGGAAGATAAGGTCCCCATTCTTTCTGACTGATTAAGGGGAAGACTAAACATTGAATGGAGTGTACAACCTCCTATTCCAAATGCTGCCTTCCCTGTTGGAGCGGACAAAAGAACTTTTATTGTCTCCGGATTTGAGCCTCTTTTGTTATTAAATCGAGCTGTCAGTGCTTGATAAATAACCGAAATAAGTCGACATTTGCCGACTCCAGCACCACCACCTACAAATTCATAGAATTTTTTATCTATTTTAAAATTATGCATAACATGGTTCAAGTAAGTTTTCTGCTTTAAATTTAGAGAACATATAATATCCTCTAAACATGACGATGTCATTAAAGCAGGCAACTTAACGAATTGAACAGTGTTATTATCATTTTGCCCATCTGCACTATCATCGTTTCCTAAATTTAAAATGTTAACTTGAGAATCTATTTCTGCTACTCCTAACGCTCTAAATCTATTATCTAAATTATCCTGATCATCTGAACTACCTGCCTCATCTACCTGATTTTCATCTAAAACTCTACTGAGCGCATCTTCTAGCTCATTCTCATCTAAAACATTGTATTTCCTACGAGCTGTCTCAATTAGGTCCTGATTTTGAATACAAATTTCTTCGCAATTTCTATTAATAAGCTCCTCTTGTTCATTTTTCCACGGATAATACAACATTACTAATTCCCTAAAATAATTCTCCCTATCTTTGTTAACATTGAATCTCCTATAACGTATTATCCGTGGGCTACGTCTTTTTCTAACAAATCCACTATCATTGCGAAGACGATGAACTTCGGGTCCTCCGAATTCTGCATTTTCGACCTCATTCTGACTTTCTTGGCGAGTCCTACCTGCAGTTCTACTAAAAGAATAATATGCCGCAAAATCTGCTAAGCATAAAGGATCAAGTTCAACTGGACGTTGAACGTAATGATCTAATAGACCAACTTCGAAAATATCTTCCGAGTCTTCTGACAATTCTCTAAGTTGTGCCCTCGACTTGAGCATTCGAACTCGTTTGTCAGGCAATGCAGTATTAATGAAGACTTCTGCATTGCTGCTCTCTGACAACGACATACCTAAACAGCAATAAGCTGCTTCCTGTGCAGATATTTCTGAGCCAGTGATAAACTTATGACCTATGTGCTGCAGCTTCTGCCTAATGCTATAATTCCCTCCACGCGCTTCTTCTACAGCTTCTCGCATAAGCTTCGAAATACCTCTCTGCGACTTATTAATGTAATTAATTATGTAACTGCAGCACGCATATGGATCTAAAATAAATTGAATGTCTATATTGGCTCTCTGCATTGACAGAATATGCGTGTTATACGCATTCACCGTAATGGCGTCGAAACTTCTCTTTAAAAAGATTTTTGGTCTGTTCAAGCTAGATCTAATAGCAAGAATATAATCCTCATAACTAAGACCAATTTGAGGTTGCGAGAGAAAGTAGTCGAAATTGTTAAGCAATTCTATAATCTCACTATTTATTGGAGAATTCAAGAAATAATTTATTTTCTCCAAATTGTTTTGATGAATTGAGCTATTAGGACAATCTTCTGGAAGAGGAAAAAGAATTTCTGTTCTAGGAAAAGGAGGATAAGGTATACCAAATCGACAGACTTGTCTATTTCTAATGCTACGCTGGCATGACGGAGTATGCCTATGCTTTTGGTATAGAATAAAGGGTTTCAATTCATCATTTGTTGGATTTTGTTCCGTCGTAACAAACTGATCAACAAACTGTGTCACAAACGGAAAAGTGGAAGAATTACTAGCATCAAATAATGGGGCATCTTTTAACCAGTACATTCCATGAATGTGTGGTGAGCCTCGATGTTGGAACTCTACTCGCCAATAATATTTATAAACAGAATGTCGACCGAAAATGCCTCCATCCTTTTTCATAACTTTTAAAAGCTGCCTATACCTTTGGTCGAAATACCTAGCACAAGTGACTGGGTCTGATCTAATAAGTTCTACAACTTCAGACCTAGCTAAGCTTGCAGCTTCTTCTTCTGTAATAACTTCTCTCCTAACTGTTTTCTTTAAAACTACTACTAATTCTAACCATTTACTTTCTGCTGCAGAAAGCGTTATGAAGAAAGAAGGTATGCCAAATTGCCGAATCATGGCCATAACCTTCTTCTTCTCTGCTTCCCAATGAGCAGGAGACGAGCGAATACCTTTCAGAACTTTAAATCCCTCATCAAATTGGATTAATCTATCTATTTCATCCTCATTAAGGGCTGTCCTAGCTGTTACGCCGCGAGAAGCGCTGTGCTTTCTTAAGCAAATTGAAAAATTATTTCGCATGTTAATTAGCTGCATTTTTCTTAAATTATAAAAAAGCTTATCTACCCTACAAGCCCTTCTATCATAATTTCTAAGCTCAGATCTAATTATTGTGGTGTAGCTTTCTACACAAGTTCTCTTTACTCCTGCATAAATCTTAGGAAAAGATAACTCCTCTGAATCACAATCAAGTATCATGTCCAGAGGCCGTTGTCCTTCCCCAGGTGCTATTGCTAATCTACTACCGTCTAAATTCTCTATCGGAACATTGTCCATTAGGGTTTCCTCACCTCCAGGATTTAGCTCTTGCTCTTCTACTGGAGCAATATCACCTATATTTGGGCTTGCAGCTCTATTACCCAATTCTGTAACTAAAGCTATGTCTTCTGTTGATGCAACAAATGGAACCACTTCCGATGTAAATGAAGCCATCCATTCCTCATTTATTCTAATCTCATGTTTCCTATAAAGCTCAGTACCTGCCAAATATCTAATTGCATCAACAACTCGCGATGGAGATATAGAGTTCACCATAAAACTATGTCGATATTCTAATCTACGTTTGAGGTGGAGCTGGACAACCTCAGCGTCCCTAAAAGCCCTGGGAAGGGAAGTTACGATATTCGCAACTGGAATCGGCACATTTACAACAGCTCCTTTAATGCTATTCTGACCATCATAACCTAAAGATTTAACGATCATGAATGGTAGCCGCGGAGAAACTAATCTTTCCTCTAAAATCTGCAAGTCCTTTAGACATTCAGGAAGTTCTGGAAAATCTAAACCATTAGTAATGGAATTCTTTGGCTTTTTACCTTCCTTTATTGTACGTGTACAAGATGAGCAAAAAGAATACTTGCCATCTACAGAAGGAAATTGATCGGACAAAAACAGAATGTCTGTACTAAATCTATTGTTTTCCAAAATATATTCCCTACTCATTCGACTTATCTGGTGAGGAAACCACAAACCTTTACAACAAATGCAAACATGGTCGGGACCCTGTTTAATTGATTTGTTGTAAATTGCTATTAATCTATCTAAGCTATTCCTAACAGGTCGTGCCTGTTCTTCAATGGCATTCGCCCGTAACTGCTCATTACGAGCAGCATTACGCTCATTTTCTGCAGCTCTATTTTCTGAAATACTTCTATACTGACTTACTCGCTGACTTAAGTTTCTAACTAAGTCTGCTGCTATCTGACGTGCTCTTATCCTAGCACTTCTTCTTTGAGCCGTGTTACGCGCTCTTTCAAGTATCCTACGAACAGGGTCTGCTCGACTCTGTGACCTAGCAATTCTATCTACCTCTCTTTCCAATATTCTAATCTCAAGATTTTGTCTCCTACGAAAGTGATCCTGGCTATTCCGCACTTGCTCTATCCGCCTAACTAAACTATTCTGTCGTCTTTGCGATCTCCGCAAAGTGTCTACTGCTTGCTCTCTCTGTCTAACCTCTTGATCCTGCCTCCTATTTGACCGACGCAGGGTGTTGACTGCCTGTTCGCGGTCCCTTTCTTCAACGTTTGCCCTACGAACTTGTCTCCTATGAGCGTCTAAAGCTCGTTCGGTCTCTCTAACCTCTTGATCCTGCCTCCTATTTGACCGACGCAAAGTATCGACTGCCTGTTCGCGGTCTCTTTCTTCAACGTTTGCCCTTCGAACTTGTCTCCTATGAGCGTCTAAAGCTCGTTCGGTCTCTCTAACCTCTTGATCCTGCCTCCTATTTGACCGACGCAAAGTATCGACTGCCTGTTCGCGGTCTCTTTCTTCTACATTTTCCCTACGAACTTGCCTGCGTTCATTATCTACTGCCTGTTCAATTTGTCTAAAACGTGCACTTCCCTCCTCCGCCGTGATCGCAGCTGTGAATTCCCAATCTGTTCTTCTACTTGATTTACACTAACTGCTCTACGGATTCTTTGAGATTGGGAATTCAATTCTCGCTCTCTATCTGCATACTGAGAGTCTTCTCTGTTTAACCTATTTCTTTCCCTACGTCTTTGAGACCGTGCAGCAGCAGACAATTGCCTTCGTCGGGGCATTTTAAATTTTTTTGGTAAAAATAAAATTTTTATAAATATAATAATTATGTATAATGATATTATATAATATTATTATAATATTTATATAATAATAATTAAAATAAATATTATATTATTTAAATAAATAAATTTAAATAATATATTTAAATATTATATTATTTAAATAATATTATTTATTAAATAATATAATATTTATATAAATATTATGGTTGTTATTATAATAAATAATATAATGAATATTATAAAGTAAAATTTATAATATTATAATTGTGTATAAAATTAAATATATTATTTATTTGAACATTCTTTTATTAATTATAATAAAAGAAAATTGTTAAATTTTATGACAGTCTCGGAAAAAAAGCTAGTAATTAAATATTTTATTTTATTAAAATAAATTAATAGCAGGGGCGCAAATCGGACCAAATAAAATATGCATATAACTCACAGAAATATAAGAGAAACGCGCGCGTTTAGGTCCCACGCGATTCTTTATCGAAGAAACGCACACAGGGATGCTGTAAAATCGCGCGATGTACACTACGAGACGTAAGCGTTTCCAGTAACGTAACAATCGCACGATAACCCGTAAGACAAACGCGCGCAAGTATGCAGACAAATTCGCATACAAGAAAACACACAGACACCAAACACGCTAGCCTTTAAAAAACGCTCGCGTTTTAGGTAATGTAAAAGTAATATACGCTAGCGGTTTTTAATTCGCACAAACGCACACAAAACGCACTATATATAATATTTAATTATATTATCTTTAATAAAATTTAAACTTTATTAAAATTTTTAGTTTTTTGTCACCACAAAAATCTGTTAAAAATTACATCCGATCAATCGAAGCAAACGGAAGGAATTGAGAGAACATTTGTAGGCAGCGAAAAAAATAACCAACTGCTTCTTTGCTGGCACGCGTCACTCAAAAGAGGAGTGAGACTAGAAATCAAAACATCAATGAGTGAAAAAGGGCTAATGAGGACTAAAAGAAAAAAGTCGTTACTTTTGTCGCGCGCTAAGCGAAATAGACAACACATGCATATGTATGTATGTGTGTCAATGCAACGCATCGAAGCATCAGAATCAAAACAAAAACCTCACACCTTGGAGCAAGAGCGAGACGCGAATATTTGTCTTTCTTTTATTTTTGTCGTTTTCGCCAATGTTATTGTTTTGACATAATTGTTAAACAGCTCTGCACTATGATTTGTTTTAATATTTATATAAATTTAATAGTTACATTAAATATAATTATGTATTAAATTATATTTAATATAATTATATAATTAATTATATTTAATATAATTAAATATTCAATTATATTTAAAATAATTATATATTAAATTATATTTAATATAATTATATATTTAAAATATATATTAAATTATATATAATATTAATATTAGAAATTAGTTTTTATAATCATCTTTGTTCACTTTCATGTCAGCTCCTCTGTGCTGGCAAGAGCCACTCAAGAGAGGAATCAGACTAGAAGTCAAAGAATCAATGAGTGAAAAAGAGCTAATGCGGACTAAATAAAAAAAGTCGTTACTTTTGTCACGCGCTAAGCGAAATAGACAACACATGCATAAGTTTGCTTATGTATGTGTGCCAATGTAACGCATCGAAGCATGAGAATCAAAACAAAAACTTCAATACTCGGAGCAAGAGCGAGACGAGAATATATCTCTTTATGCCTTTTTTGTTTTTTCGCCAATCTTATTGTTTTGACATAATCTTAAAACAGCTGTGCACTATGATTTGTTTTAATTGATTAAGACAAAGGGGAGGCATGAGAATTAAAGATAATATTTATATACATTTTATAGTTCAATTAAATATAATTATAAATTAAATTATATTTAATATAATTATATATTTTATTATATTTAATATAATTTTATATAAAATTACATTTAATATGATTAAATATTAAATTACATTTAATATAATTAAATATTAAATTATATTTAATATAATTATATATTTAAAATATATATTAAATTATATATAATATTTATATTACAAATTAGTTTTTATAATCATCTTTGTTCACTTTGGTGTCAGCTCCTTTGTGTTGGCAAGAGCCACTCAAAAGAGGAGTGAGACTAGAAGTCAAAGAATCAATGAGTGAAAAAGAGCTAATGAGGACTAAAAGAAAAAAGTCGTTACTTTTGTCGCGCGCTAAGCGAAATAGACAACACATGCATAAGTTTGCTTATGTGTGTGTGCCACTGCAACGTGGCAAAGCATCAGAATCAAAACAAAAACCTCAATACTCGGAGCAAGAGCAAGATGGAAATATTCCTTTTTTGATTTTTTTGTCTTCTGTTATTGTTTTGTCATGCTATTCAAACAGTGCAACATGATTTATTTGAACTGACCAAAACAAAGGGTGGGAGATGATGGGAGTGGCGGTGGAGTATTAAAAATAATTAATTTATTACATCAAATTTTAATATTTATATTGATACCTATTAAAATTATATAAAATATTATATATAAAATATTAAATATTAGGTTGGGGATAAAGTAATGCATTATTTATATATTATTTTCAAAATTCATTTATTACGGTTCGGACAGTCCGATTTAATTCAAATATGTGCTGTTTTGTTCATTGATTTGTTACCATTTTGAGGACAACTTTAAAATCCCCCGCTCAAAAAAGCTCTGGTCCTTGCTGTTAAAAAACTCGACCAACCTAGTTTCGCAGTCCTCTTTTGAATTAATTTTTTTACCTACAAGAAAATTTTGTAAGGGCAAAAAAAGGTGACAGTCACTTGGTGCTAGATCCGGACTATACGGTGGATGCATTAAAACTTCCCATCCGAGCTCTTTAAGTTTGTTGAGCGTCATTATAGATGTGTGTGGTCTAGCGTTATCCTGGTGAGAGACAATTTCTTTTTTAATGGCCAATTCTGGTCGCTTTTTGTCAATTGCCTTCGTCAAAAGGTCTAATTGTTGACAATAGAGGTCTGAGTTAAGGGTTTGTCCATATGGAAGCAGCTCATGGTAGATGATTCCCTTCCAATCCCATCAAACGCACAGCAAAGCCTTCCTGGCAGTTAGTCCTGGTTTGGATACCGTTTGAGCTGATTCACCGCGTCTTGACCAGGATCGATTTCTAACAACATTGTCGTAAGTGACCCACTTTTCATCACCAATCACCATCCGCTTAAGAAATGGGTCGATTTTATTACGTTTCGACCAAGATTCGCAGATGGAAATTCGGTCCAGTATGTTTTTGTTTGATAACTCGTGAGGCACCCATATGTCTAGCTTTTTACTGAATCCAGCTTTTTGTAAATGCCTTAAAACTGTTTTGTGGTCAATGTTAAGCTCTTGGGTGATGCTGCGGCTGCTGACATGCCGGTCTGCTTCAGTTAGCTCCACGATCTTATCAGAATTTTCGACGAAGGGTCTACCAACTCTAGGTGCATCTTTAACATCGATATTTCCGAAACGGAATTTTCGAAACCAAAATTATGCATTACTAGTCGATACAGTATCGGGGCCATAAACATCGTTCACAATTTCGGTCGCCTTGCTTGCATTTTCGAATTTATAAAAAAAAAATTGCCAAATATAGCGAATTTTTTCTTTGTTGATCTCCTTGCTTAACAAAATTTCTCTCATAATAGAATCGACCCAGAAAAAAATTTACTACACTGCGTTTTAAAGAGGAAGCCCACTTTTCTAAAAAGCCCAAGTTTAAGTCGGTGAGACCAATAGTTTAGAAATTAGAGCATACCAAAGCTGACAGAGAAAAAAATAACCCATAACTTTTTCCCCAACCTAATATAATATGAATAATAAAATATAAATATAATAATATCATTCATAACAATTATTATAATTATTATTAATTATATTATTATATTTATATTAATAATAATAAAAAGGCAGAAAGGTAAATATTTGTATAAGAATAATGTTATTAATTATATCATGATTAATAATATTATTAAAATATTTATACAAATATCAAATAAAATGTGTAGTAATATTATAAGACATTAATGAATTAATTAAAGAAAATGTTAATATTATCATATTAATAAAATTAATTAATAGCATTAATATCATATAAATAATTTGAATTAACAACTTTATTAAAACAGCTGTGCAATATGATTTGTTTATTATGATCAAAACAAAGGGCAAAAATAATATTTCTATCGCCTCTGTGCTATCACTCGAAACAGAAGAGAGCAATTAGAGTAGACGTAAGGGAGCCAAGAAATGAGAGAGAGCTAATGAGGACTAACGGAAAAAAGTCGTTACTTTTGTCGCGCGCTAAGCGAAATAGACAACACATGCATAAGTTTGCTTATGTGTGTGTGTCAGTGCAGCGCATCAAAGCATCAGAATCAAAACAAAAACCTCAATATTCGGAGCAAGAGCGAGACGAGAATATTTGTCTTTCTTTTATTTTTGTCGTTTTCGCCAATGTTATTGTTTTGACATAAGTGTTAAACAGCTGTGCACTATGATGCCCATAGGATATTGTATATGCATATGTGCATACACATACACATATACTTATCTATTTATAGGGTATAGATACATATGCCCAGCAAGCATTTCATAATATTTCTGATCAGATTCTAGTCTTTTTTGAGTGCTTGGAATCGAAAGAGATTCAAATATGATCAGAAATTTCATAAAATGCTTGCTGGGTGTATATAAATGTACGTATATAAGCATGTATGTAAATTTAATCTATGTATATACATAGTATCTATGTACGTGCCAAGTACATATGTATGTACATATGCACACGTGTTGTTCTGTCTTTCTCGCTCGCACAACAATTTTCGTTTACGCTGCTTGCATCATGTCAGCTGTGTTGCAGAGCTCAGTGCAATGCGGCTTTGTCTGGCTTTTTTAATTATTTAATTATAGTCCGATTTTGATGCAATTTTCAGGATTGCTTGATATTATTTGTCTCTAATTATACACCAAGTTACAAAACTATACGTTAAGAAATAAGTGAGCCAGAGACATTCGAAGTTTCAACGCAATTGTGGTCGAAGGGGGCGTGGCATCCAAAAAATTGATGGCATTATGTTTATATTGCAAATAGCAACATGCACGCCAAAATTGGTGTCCCTAGGTGCCATAGTTACCTAGATATTCGCAAAAAACATGTATTTTTTTCGAGGCATGTCTAGTTTTTTGCTTATTATGGGCAAATGGGGCGTGGCATCAAAAAAAAGATTCTTGTATTGCCTGACTAAATATGTGATCGATACTGACCAAGTTTGAACTTGTAGCTCTTACCATCTCTGAGATCTGTTTGTTCATACGGACAGGCAGACAGACAGACAGACGGACAGACGGACAGACGGACATGGCTATATCGACTCGGCTGTTGATGCTGATCAAGAATATATATACTTTATGGGGTCGGAAACGCCTCCTTCTGCCTGTTACATACTTCTGACAAACCCATTATACCCCTCAGAGGGTATAAAAAAAAGAAACAAATTACAATATTCAGTTATACCAAGTTTCAGACTATAGATTTTGAGAACGAAATGCTCGGGGTACATGAAAATTAAAAAAAAGAAACAAATTACAATATTCAGTTATATAACAAGTTTCAGACTATAGATTTTGGGAACAAAATGCATAAAAAAATTTGTTGATTTTTTTTTTAAATGTCGGGGTACAAGAAAATTTAAAAAAAAAAAAAAAAATTAAATTTCAATATTCAGTTATAACAAGTTTTAGACAATAGATTTTGAGAACGAAAAATTTTTTGGATTTTTTTTCAAAAATGTCGGGGTACATGAAAAATTAAAAAAAAAATTAAGTTACAATATTCAGTTATAACAAGTTTCAGACTATAGATTTTGAAAACGAAAAATTTTTAGGAATTTTTTTCAAAAATGTCGGGGTACATGAAAAATTAACAAGAAGTCAAGTCAAGTCATACATGCCGGCCGTGTTATACCCTCTGAGCTTCGTTTCCAATTATATGAGTTCAAATTGGAGTAGCTGCTGCAAGAACTTAACATGCACACATATTTGTATGTCTATCTCGCTCGCACGTTTTTCGTTTTCGTTGCTTGTGTTCACAGCTCATTGCAATGCACGTGGCTATGCCTTGCTTGAATGTAACGATTTTCGTTGTTTGAGAAACTTTTTTATTTATAGTCCGATTTTAATGAAATTTTCACAATCGTTTGACATTATTTGTCTGCAAATAAATGCTAAGTTACAAAACTATACGTTTAGAAATAGGTGAGCCCGCCGCTTGCAAAGTTACAACGCAATTGTGCTTTGGATGGGCGAAGGAGGCGTGGCATCCAAAAAATGTTGATGACATTGTCTTTATATTGCAAATAGCAACCTGCGTGCCAAAATTGGTGTCCCTAGGTGCCATAGTTACCTAGATATTCGCAAAAAACATGTATTTTTTTCGAGGCATGTCTAGTTTTTTGCTTATTCTGGGCAAATGGGGCGTGGCATCAAAAAAAAAAAAGATTCTTGTATTGCCTGACTAAATATGTGATCGATACTGACCAAGTTTGAACTTGTAGCTCTTACCATCTCTGAGATCTGTTTGTTCATACGGACAGACAGACAGACAGACAGACGGACAGACGGACAGACGGACATGGCTATATCGACTCGGCTGTTGATGCTGATCAAGAATATATATACCTTATGGGGTCGGAAACGCCTCCTTCTGCCTGTTACATACTTCTGACAAACCCATTATACCCCTCAGAGGGTATAAAAATCCAAAAATTAATTTTTGCATTTCGTTCTCAAAATCTATAGTCTTAAACTTGTTATAACTGAATATTGTAACTTAATTTTTTTTTTAATTTTTCATGTACCCCGACATTTTTGAAAAAAAATCCAAAAAATTTTTCGTTCTCAAAATCTATTGTCTAAAACTTGTTATAACTGAATATTGAAATTTAATTTTTTTTTTTTTTTTTTAAATTTTCTTGTACCCCGACATTTAAAAAAAAAATCAACAAATTTTTTTATGCATTTTGTTCCCAAAATCTATAGTCTGAAACTTGTTATATAACTGAATATTGTAATTTGTTTCTTTTTTTTAATTTTCATGTACCCCGAGCATTTCGTTCTCAAAATCTATAGTCTGAAACTTGGTATAACTGAATATTGTAATTTGTTTCTTTTTTTTATACCCTCTGAGGGGTATAATGGGTTTGTCAGAAGTATGTAACAGGCAGAAGGAGGCGTTTCCGACCCCATAAAGTATATATATTCTTGATCAGCATCAACAGCCGAGTCGATATAGCCATGTCCGTCTGTCCGTCTGTCTGTCTGTCTGTCTGTCCGTCTGTCTGTCTGTCTGTCTGTCCGTATGAACAAACAGATCTCAGAGATGGTAAGAGCTACAAGTTCAAACTTGGTCAGTATCGATCACATATTTAGTCAGGCAATACAAGAATCTTTTTTTTTTTGATGCCACGCCCCATTTGCCCATAATAAGCAAAAAACTAGACATGCCTCGAAAAAAATACATGTTTTTTGCGAATATCTAGGTAACTATGGCACCTAGGGACACCAATTTTGGCGTGCATGTTGCTATTTGCAATATAAACATAATGCCATCAATTTTTTGGATGCCACGCCCCCTTCGACCACAATTGCGTTGAAACTTCGAATGTCTCTGGCTCACTTATTTCTTAACGTATAGTTTTGTAACTTGGTGTATAATTAGAGACAAATAATATCAAGCAATCCTGAAAATTGCATCAAAATCGGACTATAATTAAATAATTAAAAAAGCCAGACAAAGCCGCATTGCACTGAGCTCTGCAACACAGCTGACATGATGCAAGCAGCGTAAACGAAAATTGTTGTGCGAGCGAGAAAGACAGAACAACACGTGTGCATATGTACATACATATGTACTTGGCACGTACATAGATACTATGTATATACATAGATTAAATTTACATACATGCTTATATACGTACATTTATATACACCCAGCAAGCATTTTATGAAATTTCTGATCATATTTGAATCTCTTTCGATTCCAAGCACTCAAAAAAGACTAGAATCTGATCAGAAATATTATGAAATGCTTGCTGGGCATATGTATCTATACCCTATAAATAGATAAGTATATATGTATGTGTATGCACATATGCA